>CALNHX010007692.1:0-70596 GCA_940337035.1 Agriotes lineatus | reverse complement strand
GCTTCCATGGCCATCTTGATTCTCGGGGATGCACGCATTGCCTTGTCAGGAGCACCGAAAATGGAGAACGGCTTGCAGAAGCTTGGACTGTTGGCTATGCTCTAGAAGGAATAGCCTTGTGCCTACGCGAAACCAATTCTAGCTGAAACTAGTACGGGCGGTCCAAATTATGAACGAAAAACTTAAAAGTAAATACTCACGTCTGCGCCCAGCGAAAGCAGCTTAACGGGCTTGGTGTTTTTCGAGAACAAGGAGGGCCAAGATTCGAAACGCTTAATTAGCACCACTAAACCAAAGGGAAAAGAGGCTTACGTGAGGTGTAGAGCGGTCCTGTGGACCTGTGCCTCATGGGTGAAAATAAATGCGCCATCGCTTCATAACGCTGGAAAAACTTCCTACCACTCGATAATTTTGGGTAAATACATGGGAACAAATTCCGAAGAAGGCCAGGCAGCCAACGTTCAAACGGCTTAACTCGCTGACGTCTGTACGTGACAGAAGTCCAAAATTTAGAACTGCTCTGATAGGCTTATTTGGAAATTTGAGAACGCCTACCGAGTTTTCTTAGTCAAACTGGACTTAGAATTTAGTTAGGTAATAAGTAACGGTGTTAAAGTTAAGTTGTTCTGTAAACGGCAGAAAGTAAATGCAAGTATTTGTACTTAAGTGTCTTATTAATCTCGCCGCAGTAGCTTTAGTCTTCGTGTACAAGTATATTTTGACTAAAAGAATTGTTAGTTACCCCGAATTTAGACGAATTTGCGACAGCATATATTCACAAAGAGAATCCAACCCGCAACGCAACCGCCAAAATCAAAAAGGACCGTTACTAAACAAACATGATTGTGAAGAGTGACAAAATCATTTAGTAACAAAACATGTTATAAGTTACTTGCAGAAGTAATAAGAAACCTTGAATGACCATCGAACTGTATGAAGAATGACTTTTCCGTTAAGACAAAAAGTTCTATGCCAAGAACGTAAAATCGTAATGATTGTGTATAACTGTCCGTTGTATTCCAAAATTTCTAAGTTAAGTATCTTAGCTATTGGTGTTGTTTTTTCTCTACCAAACATGACATTAAACTTATAACCTATGTGTCAGGGAATTAACAACAATCTGAAACAACAGTTCAGTCAGAACGATGGCGTGCAGTTCTTTAAGTCCTAACTAATAATTAAAAGGCTAAAGGGCGCCAACGAATCTTTACCAATTAACGACAATTATATTCAGGCATTTAACTGAGAAATTGTAAAGTCAAGTAGCACATTATTTTCTGAAAGAAAATCTCAAATCACGCACAGGTAGCAGTAACAAATAATAACACCAAAATGTTAATATCACAGTATAATAGCTTCTAATTCTGTACAATTCAGTGCAAATATCAGTTGATTAATAGTACAACTTGCGAGTAATCATAGTACGAATTTCAAATAATTATTGGCCGGTCTAAAGTTAATTAGTAGTACAAGTTTCAAACTAAATGCTTACACAACCGTCCTAACAAACGTACAAACATGATCCACAATTTTGAACACTCATGTTTGCCTTTGATATTTGTGGAACTTGTAGTTTCAAAACTTCCAGTTGCGAGGGAAGTTCCGAGTAAAGCCCTTTGCCGATTTCTTCATGTGTAGTTAACTATGCGTATTGCAGACAATGTCAATCCTGAAAGTATAATATAATACAATAAAATTGGAAGAAAAGAGCATCTAAGACTGAATACGTAGACAAAATAATAAACAATTATTGAGGAAACTTGCTAATTAGAAAGAAATTTGGAAAAATAGAATATTATCAATAAGACAACACAAAATAATGATGATGTTGATTTATTATCGGTCATAAATTCCCCAAAATAGCTATTTATGCAACAAGTGCTAAAAGTCGACGTTTATGCACGAGACATGAAAATTATTAAACGAAGCCGAAGGCTGAGTTTCATAACATCTCTCGTGCATAAACGACTTTTAGCACGCGTTGCATACAATATTTTATCTGCGACCTTAATTTTACTGTTATTAATCCATAAATATCGATTTAACAAAGCTTTGCATTTACGACACTTCTAATTTTGTCATAATAAACAGTAGGCCATGCCGCGCGGGCTAATGTTTTCGAAGCCAGTACTGTCAAGGTGAGTTACGAAATGTAATTATTAATACTCCACATCTGACTGTTCATTACACAACCCTTTAATTATTTCAAAACTGTAACACAAGAAGCAACTAGTATAACTTTACAACTTCACTTCCAGTTCGAAATTGTAGTTTTATAACCTCACTTCACTTTTAGCACATGGGCTAAAAGTAAACAGCTGATTTCTTTAACCACGCTAAACTATAAAACGTCACTTTTAGTGAAACTAGCTAGCGCTAAAAGGCCTACGTTTAGTAGTGGTCGTAGATAAACAAATTAAATGTGTATTTGATTAACTATATATTACACAAAACTCGAACTTCGAATAGTTTCGTGAGGTCAGAAATTATAGGCAATTTTATGTATTGTGTTTCTAAAAATGTTCCCTGCTCCAGCGAAACTATGTAACTAGTAGCACTTATGTCAAAAGCTACATCTCTGAAGTTTATCTACATAATTAGATAAACGCGGTGTATGCACTACATAGCAATATAAACATATTTTTCGTGCGATCATATTTTTTCATATACCGACTAATGTTGTTGACAGGTCCAGTAAGTTGATTTTACTACACCTGACTGGTTTCCATAGAAATTAGAAACATGGCGTGCGGTAAGTAAATTATATGATACAACAGGAGTAGGTCAAAACTACATAGTAAAATAATTCAAAATTTCGAGAACATCCTTGCGCTGCGATATTACGAAAAATATTATACGTAGTCAATCGTTAAGAGCTTATAACTGGGTCTCAGAAATTTAGAAAAAGTTGATCATTAGGGTCCCGGTTTACAAAATTTTTCTCTATTTGATAAAATGCACTTACCGATTTGGTATAGTAATATACTATAACGAAAGATAATTACCTCAATTCTCAATAAAAACATGACATCTGCTATTTCTAACAATTTAAATTTTTAAGCTTCCAATTTACCTCTCTGTCGTGCCGGTGATGTAACAATGATTAATATAGAAATATAGTGGAGTTTAGTAACAAACCAGTTGTAAATAAAAATGACATCCTAAATCAGAAGCAATTAAAAACAAAAATATCTTCTCCAATTAAAATAATTAATTTCGTTCAACTTTTTTACCGTAAACGTAGGGGCTGCGATATTAATGCTACTGTTGTGTTTATTGATTAGACCTGTATGGTAACAAATTGACTCGACACAAAACTTCTAATAATTAATACCTCAGCTCCTTACGAGTAGCATCTCCAAGTTCTCTTTTTAAGACGGGATTCTGAAACCTGAAATAGTGCTAGAAGCGAGATGTAATAAACACCACTTAATTAGGAACGGATCAAAACTTCCTGTTTCGCACATTACACCGTATTATTAGGGGCATTAAAATATTTTGTTTACATAATTGCGTATGGGTGCAGCCCCAGGCAAGGGCTCATTACATGCGATCCGCGGCCGCGAAACAATTAATCATTTCGACCACAGATTGCGATTGCTAAGTGTAAAATCTGCTCGTTTATGTAATTACAGCTGTAAATGTCAAAAGATTTTTTCTAAATGGGCTTCATAGTTAATTCATTTAAATTGTCGTAACTAGATGAGCAACGTGAATTAATCATGCAGAAGCTGTTGAGCCATTAGTAGGACTTTTTTCAGGGCTGCCAGCTTCAATGTAGTGGATGTTGTTTTATACGTCACATTTGACATCCGTTGCGCCCACCGAGGGGCTTTCATTTTAATTACTTACGTTATTTGCATTTGCAGTGCTACCAGTTTCCCATTATTTATAAAATACTATATGTATATGGCCAAACGTTGCTCAAGCAATAGCGAACAGAAATTTCATAATTTCATAATTACGTTTCGTTCATTGGTTTGCTTTGTTCTATGGAAGCAAATCTACCAGTTTTGAAATGTTTGCGGATATCTGCGAAACAGCTGCAAAAATAATTAGTTTTGATATTTATGCTATTGTAGCGGATGCCCAGTTCTGTTCTCGCCGACGATTTGGTAACCTGCTAATTAAAAGGCGGTTACCACGCAATAATAAATTGGAATTATCTACCATTATACTTGATGTCTACATTATGTCAAAAATCTCCATTGGTTTGGAAACGTAGCAAAGTAGCCAAACGGCCGGAGCGACAACAGGTCATCCTAAATTATGAGAAATCCGTAATTTATGTACTTGTTTCCGTGCAATTCAAGCTTCTAATTTTTGGTTTTGTCCTGAAATATTGGCAGAGATGTTGTTCAAACGATACAAGATTATGCCCACTTTCCACAACGGGTCAGTTCTTTTAATGTTTCAAAAATATTGTATGTGTAATAGCCGCCGCCGAATTTCTTTCGACTATTCTTGGATTTACTTTAAATGCAAACGATTTATATTATTTCTACTTATAGCTAAAAGTCAAGCGACTATTTAAGCTGAAATATATTTTACGGTATTCTGAATCCGAAACGCCCGTTGACTGAGCTCTGTTTCTACGGGTCAAGAGCCTCTTTACGGGCAAGATCGGTAATAGTTATTTACGTGGAAAGCTTAGTAAATTAGCTTTTATAGGCGAGCCGGATAATTTGCAGGGTGAGCGACGCAGCAGCGAGCCCTGTAATCCGGTGAGCCCCAATAAAGGCTAATTGCAAGCGAGCCGCGTACAGCGTCTTATTTTCTCTGGCTGAAAATTTAAAAAAATAATATTAGTGATTAATAATGGATGCTTGTATTAGAAAACAAGCTGCTTGTAAAGTCGCCAGGGAAACATTTTACAGATACCGTGCCTGCAAAGACTCATTTATCAAGTCAGTTTAGACGACACTAGCGACCTTTTAACAAGTCATGAGGAAATAAAAATTTATAACAGGCTCTGACCGTTAAATGTTTACGGGCTGGTCAGAGCCTATTATACATTTTTACCGATTTTACCCGTACATTTACCTAGCGCTGTGGACTAGTGGTTACCACGTCTGATTAACATTCTGGAGGCCGTTGGTTCGATTCCCGTGACCGTCTGCTCTGATTCAGGTTTTAGGTAGTTTTCCTGAGTCAACAGACTACCTTCTCTGAGGCGAATGCCAGGGCAGTACTTTTCCATCTTTCCTGGCCTCTCTTTCATTCTCCACCCCTCCTTTCTCTCACCCATCCTATAATTCCCGTTCTTGGCTCGCCTCCCAGTTGGGGGAATTGATATGACCCTGAACCGTTTTTTGTTGCCCGTAATTTTTTACAGATCTTGCATGTAAATAAATACCATAAAGCATTGTATAATACCCGACAGGAATTAGAATATTACTGGCTCGCACGGATAATATGCTCGCTTCGCTCGCTCGTTAACTACTGTGCTCGCCCGTAAAGTCCCAAGTAACGGTCTTGTAATGTAAATTTCTATGAATAAATAAAACGTACACGAAACGTGAATATGACGCACTATACGAAGAATAAGAAACGCAAATGAAAAGGGACGAAGTAAAAACGCGCTATAAAAAAGCAGAAAAGTAATAACGCGCCATGTAATAACCACGTACCAACTGAGCTGTTTAAAAAGAAGGAGAAGAGCTGACAGAACATATTCTTAGATTGGTGGTAAAGACATGATACTTGATGAACGGAATCTGGGAATGGAATGCCCCTTGCAGAAGAAAGGCGAGCAATTAAATTTCCGAAATTACGGTGGAATAACTCTTAAGTAACAAACGACTTCCGGGATTGGACCGTGTTATTATTAAGGTCGAAGAACTCAACGTTTCGCCCACTCTCGTGTAAACCGCGCTAGAGGCGAAACTCTTCTGAAGACAGAAGAGTTTCTCTTCTCTGAGTAGCTATGGACACTAAACAAGAAAAAGAGAGAGAGAGATTAGAGATCGCCTTGAGCGTAAAGTATTAAGGACAATCTAAAGACCTGTTAATGGATTGGATCTTATTGCAAGAAGAGAGGAAGATGATCCACCCAAGCAAACTGCGTTGGGTAGACCTAAAGATAGAAGGCCTATTGGCCCCTGAACCAACCTTCTGGATGTTATTCAAAGAAAGCGTAGGGTGCGACATTGGTAAATCAAGACTCAAAAACAATGAAAGTTTGAAGAACTTAAGCAAGACCTGGTGCTAAACTTGTAAAGAATACCACATTTACCTTCTTACAAACTGTAGCATCAAATACCATACAGACACCTTTGATGGTCATGCCGATATCAAAGGGCATTCTTCCGTTAGTGGATTAGATCATCTGCCTGGGTCACGACCAAAAATATAAAACAAGAAGAAAGCTATACTACATCAACACTTCATTGGTGAATGAACTACTCATTATCATTATCGTTGGTACTACAACCCTGACTGGGGCTTTATCGCTATCTTGGGTCGTAATCTGCCAGTTTATTACTTCTATGCTTCTAAGTTTTTTCTATTCCATCTATCCATCGTAATTTGGGTATTTTTTCCCTCGATTTTGAACAGGTTCTACCTTTAGTGCATCTTCCATTTTTAATTCCCTGTCCATCTTAATCCCCCTAGTTTTATTATTTTGACTATATCGACACACTGTACAACGATATTTCTTCGTTATTGTAGATTTTCTATACAAATTTTCTTTTAATTTACGGTTTACATTAAATACTGACTATACACTATAGTGCCGGTAATAGTATATTATGTATCAAGTTTTATAATAGTTATTTACTATACAAGTGGGATAACAGCATCATTAATGTACGTGTGTGTAAGTTACAAACGAGCGCGTAGCACGAGTTATATAAGCACACAAGTATATTAATGATGCATTATCACACATGTATTGTACAAAATTTTATCTACGACTGCCTAAAATTGAGAAAAGTGCATTAAGGGAAATGTCAAATCTGTCATTTTCAAAAATATTTTATTAGGCAAATGTCATTATGTCATTCATTTGACGCTATTTCAGTTACGTAATGAAGTCATTACACAACTCAGTTGCGTAATGAAACTATTACATAACTGAGTGGTGTAATGAGCTTCATTAACTAACTGAAATAGTATCAAATGAGTGACGTAATGCGTTACTTATCCCACTGGAGTAGATAAACGTCATTTTAGTCACGAGTTTTATTAACCGCGAGCGAAGTGCAGCGGAGCGAGTGTTTACTAAAATGAGTGACTAATTAGTTTATAAAACGAGTTGCATACTATACTCTTTCTACGACCACAAATTTAGACAATATAACATTATTTCATTAAGATTTTGAAAATTATGTGAGGTTAAATTATGCTTGACAAACGTCAACATTGACTGTTGAAAGTTGAAAACTAAGTTGATTTTTGCCATTAAAAAGTTCAGTCCGTGACTAAAACGCACGAACCCACTGCTTGTGAAGGTGTGTTTAAAAGATTACTTAGCGTCATGGAAACATATACCATAAATGGCATTTTAGTTACAGGAGTAGAAAAAATTATTAAGAATATCTATCATTTCAACTCGAAAATCTACAATTTTGAAATATCTTTCTTATTTGAAATATTAAAAAATATTATTTTCAGAGTGCTTTATCTGGTAAAATAGAACTTGAAGATTAAAAAATATGACGTCACAATACATTTCTATCTAGTTTTGTTGCCGCGTTATAGTGTGAAATTTAATTGTCTTAAACGAAAATGGTCATCAATGGCTATGGCATCCCAACTCTAGAACTTTTAAGGAGATAGATTCCAATTTACAAAGATATGACACTTGTAAATCATAGCACTCTCTTTATTGTTTCAAATAAGAAAGGTAGGTACATTAAAATTTCAAAATATTCAATGTTAGAAGTAAAACTCAAAAATTAAACATTTAACAGTTTTCCTTATGTCACTGTGAAGTATACTAAAAAATAGATCGACACATTATAATAATAATTTATTTATTAACTACACGTTAAAAACAAATTAGAAATTCATAGATATTTAATTATGTTGCGATGGTTAAAAGGTCCACGTTCAGCATGTTTGTGCAAAAATACAAACAGCTGTTCTTCCATGTGGACCGGACTTAACAACTAAGAAACATTTAAATATATAAAGCCACGCTTATGCTGACGCCTAAAACTTTTAAATATTGTGAATGAAAATACTTTATATTGTATAGACACTAGTTTATTTTTCTAACTGCAATACTTATTATAGTACTTATTATATGCGCGTCTTAGATAATTTCAACATACATTTTCCAATTTTTGCTAACCAAAGAATTGTGTACAGAGCTTTTTAATCAGACTGTTGGCTTTTCATAAAAGTTTGATGTTATGTCTTGTTAAATACAAATATGAAATCTGACAGTTGGAAGGTTTTCGATAGTTAATAATTAACGAAGAAGAACATATAATAAAAGAAGAAATAGGTAAATTCATTAAAGAAGAGTTAAGAATTATCCCAAAAATTAAATATACAAGAAAGATTGGATACCAAAAATTTTTACTGAAAATGGAAACTACATCAGAAAAAATTAAGATTTTGAAAAACAAACATAAGGTTAAGCAAGTAAAAGATAAAATAGTATATATAAACGAAGATTTAACCAAGAAGGAGAGAGACATCCAAAAGAAAATCCAGGAAAAAGCGGAAGAGGAGAAAAACAGGGGAAATGACACAAAAATAGGAAAAGGAAAACTATATATTAATGGAAAAGAGTGGAAGTGGGATGAGAAAACAGGACAATTAAAAGAAATGACAAACACCAAGTACAATATATCAAAAAACTGAGAAATTATGTAATACGGAGTAATAAGGCAACGAACCAAGCAAAGAAAAAGGATACGAAAAAGAAGATGAATGACAACAAGATAGAAAAAGAAAAAGAGAAAAACGGAACAAAATGCAAGAAAGATAGAGAAACAACAGTAAACAAAAGTAGAACAGCAACTTGTAAAATAGGAACATGGAATGTAAGAAGTCTCACGGGAAAAGAAGAAGAAATAGTTGAAGAAATGATAGAACAACAAATAGAAATGTTAGCAATAACAGAAACTAAAAAGAAAGGAAAAGGCTTTATGAAAATTCACAAAGGTTATTGGCTATTCTGGTCCGGTGTAGAAGAGACAGATAGAGCAGCGAAAGGAGTTGGACTGATAGTATCACCCAATTGGCTGAAAAATATAACAAAAGAAAGATATGTAAACGAAAGAATACTAGTGATTGAAATAATATTAAGAAAGGAAAACAATTGCACAATAATTATAACATATGGAGTAAATGAAGATGCGTGCAAAGAAGAAAAAGACAATTATTACAAGAAACTACAAGAAGAAATAGACGATGCAAACGAAAACCTCATAATCGTGGGGGATTTAAATGGACGAGTAGGCAACAGTAACAAGGGCGTTGAAAGAATAATGGGTGAAGAAGGAGAAACAATAAAGAATAATAATGGAGAGAGAATTATAGAAATGTCCATGGAAAATGACCTAATAATAACAAATACAAAGTTTAAACACAAGGAAATCCATAAGATAACAAGAGAGGAGCCAAGTAGAAATGAAAAGTCTATAATCGACTACTTTCTGGTACGAAAGCGATATTGGAAATATGTGAGGGATGTAAAAGTAACAAGAAAAGCCGAAATTGGTAGCGACCATTACTTAGTTCAAATGAAACTAATATTAAGACAAGAAGAAAAAGAAGACAAAAGAAGAAATAAAGTAAAGAAGAAAATAAAAAGTTATAAGCTCAAAGAACAGACAAATAAAATAAAGTATCAAGATAAACTTAAGAAAATTTTAGATGGACAAAAAGGAGATGTAAGTATAGAGGAACAATGGAAAACACTAAAAGAAACAATACTAGTGGCAGCTGAAGAAAGTTGTGGAACGACAAAAATAGGGAACAAAAGCACAAAAAGAACAGAGTGGTGGACAACAGAGATACAGAAAGTCATTAAAGAGAAGAAAGATCTATGGAAAAAATACCTTAGCACAAAAATACAAACAGATTATGAGAAATACAAGGAGAAAAGAACTCAAGTTAAAAACACAGTAAAAGAAGCAAAACAGGAGTCATGGAGGAAATTCGGACAAAACATGAATGCAAATTTCAGAGATAATCAGAAACTATTTTACGGCACACTAAAACAACTAAGACAGAAAAAAGGGTATAGTATGAAAAATATGAAAGACAAAGTTGGAAATATAATAACTGAAGAGAACAAAATAATGGAGAGGTGGAAAGAGCATTTCAAGGAAATAACAGAAGTTAAAGATTCAAAGGAACAGATAAAAGAGAAAAAGGAAGAAAGTAAAACAGAAATAATGATCACTGAAGAAGAGGTCACACGAGCTATAAAGAAATTAAAATTAGGAAAATCAGCTGGAATTGATGAAATCACACCCGAAATGATGTACTATTTAGAGGAATCAGGATTGAAAGAATTTACAAAGTTGATAAATAAAATAATAAAAGAAAAGAAAGTACCCAAGGAATGGAACACCGGGATCATTCTACCAATACATAAAAAAGGGGATGTAAGAGATTGCTCAAACTACCGAGGCATTACGCTAATGTGCATACCAGCAAAGGTACTTGCCAGAATAATAGAAACAAGAATAAAAGAACAAGTAGAAAACTCACTAGAAGAAACTCAGTATGGCTTTAGAAAAGGCAGGAGCACACAAGACCCAATATTTATATTAAGGCAATGTATCGAGAAATGCATAAACAAAACTAAAGAAATTCACATAGCTTTTATCGACTTAGAAAAAGCTTTTGACAGAATAAGATGAGAAGATATATGGCAGAGCTTACAAAAAAATGGAATAGACAGGGAAATAACGGAAGTAATAAAAACGATGTACGATACAACAAAAAATATAGTGAGAACAAATAATGAAGAGTCGACTGAGTTTGAAATAAGAAATGGCCTGAAACAAGGATGTGTGCTGAGCCCTCTGTTATTTGCATTAGTAGTGAACGAAGCAATAAAGAACGCAAAACAAGAAATGAAACCGATGACACTGGGATATTGGAAGATGCAAAAGGTTGAGATATCGGAGCTGCTATTTGCGGACGACATGGCGATAGTAGCAGATACAGAAGAAAATCTACAACATAACCTGAACAAGTTAAACAAAGAACTGAACAAGATAAATATGAGAATGAACGTACAGAAGACAAAATCAATGATATTAGGACAAAGTAATAAAAAACATGATATCAGAATAAACGGGCAGAAGATAGAACAAGTCGAAGAATTTAAATACTTAGGAACAGTAATAGAAAGAAATGGAAAGATAGAAAAAGAAATAAACGATAAAATAGCAAAAGTAGGAAGAATATACAACGGACTAAGGACAACATTCTTGGAGAAAAGAGAAATACCAGAAGATGTAAAGATAGAAGTGGTTAAAAAGGTAATAAACCCCACATTAATATACGGTAGCGAAACTTGGACACTCACGAACAAAGATAAGAGTAGAATAAACGCAACAGAAATGAGATTCATAAGGAAAATAGACAGGAAAACAAGAAGAGATAGAATCAGAAATGAGAAATTCAGAAATAAATTTAAAATAAAACCAATACTGGCAAAAATCGAAGACAGACAATTAGGATGGCTGGGACATATACAAAGGATGACAGACGAAAGACTTACAAAGAGAGTGTATGAAGCTCGAGCACAAGGAGTCAACACAAGAGGAAGACCTAGGAAAACGTGGCAAGAGGAGGTGAAAAAAGTGGTGCAGGAGAGAGGAATCCAGTGGAACGAAGTCAAAACTCTAACTCAGAATAGGATGGGATGGAAAAGGCTGATCAACTCAACCCAATAGTCTTACACCTCACGGTAGAAAGACTCAGGAATAAGTAAGTAAGTAATAATTAGAAAATAAAAAAATATTTCACGCAATACATGCTTTCAAAAAACTATCAATTCCAACATTATTGATGCGTGCAAGTACATTTGAGATTTTAATACTCCAATTAAGGTGTATTTTTCTTGAAGATATAGAGTTTTGCTCAAATAGATAAACTGCCTTTTGGAGTCTTCTTTCTGGTCAACACGCATTCACCCACTCTTGAACATATACTGACATTGATTTATGTTGTTTTCCGATGTTAATCCTCTTGAGAAAGATTTCTTTCACTCCTGACTTTGCGGGGGCCATGCGACCAACTAAGTCTTGCTCTTCTTAATTTTATATACTTTTATTGTTTGTCGCATGTCTTTGTTGTGACCTTAGATGTTCCTGTTGTTCTTCGCAAGGCGTACATCTCAACCGATAACAGTTTAAATTTGCTTCCGATATTGTCCAAACATCAGACCCGTAATCGATGATCCGTTTCAGCACAGTCGGTTTTGTTTTCAATGCTTTTAATGTTCTTGGACCAGAAGATCCCATTTAATGCTCCGATTATTTTGCGATCGTGGTTAATACGATGTTGTATTTCTTTTCTGTCTCTTTCATGATGTGTACGAGACTGTGCTGAAAATAATGCAATAAGTTTTGAAAAATCACTATTTCCTCTAGTTGCCCTGTGTCAAATTTTAATCAGCTTTTGTCATTAGTGTGGAAGTTAAGGCGGCGAAACCAAACAAGTGTTTTGAAAGTCGGTGCAAAACAAAGTCGATGGGTAATTGAATTTCGCACAAAATATGACGCCTATCTACATTTACAACTTGTATCCCAAGTTTATGGTATGAACTGCGTTAGTGTCACTAGTGGACAGATCAAGATGTGGTGGCCCAAGAACATAAACCGACAAGTTTCATGAAAACATACTCCCTAAAGCCCCGATCTTCCTTCTTCAGACTACTACTTGTTTGGATAGCTCAAGGAGCATCTACGAGGTAGACATTTTGGGAATGATGCTGTAACGACAGAGGTTAGACGCAGGTGTGGCAATCAGTTTACCTATTTCTACACGAACAGGATTACCAAACATGTAATGCACTGTTAAAAATGTTTGGATTTGAGAGGCAACTATGCTGAAATAGTACATTACGCAACTAGTTTAGAAAAGTGATATTTTGATGAACAATGGCTGGTTTGAGTACGAGCGACAGAAAGTTTTTAAACAGCCATACAAGTTCAGTAAAACTACTTTTCTAACGTGTTCGTATACTATTTTATCGTATTTTATATAGAAATGTAAAATATTAAATTTTCATATTAAAGTGGCATTAAATATCAAAACCTAACCAAGTGGAACAGAACTGGGTTTTATGCAGTGAAACACAATAAGCAGCTCCAGTTGATGTTATGCGTTCGGCAACACTGAAGTGTATTGTTGGAGCCCAGTTAGTTTATGCCATATTCGAAACTAGCAGGTTAGGTTTTGCGTCAGTTTTGACACAGACTGGCTCAAAGCCTAACCTACTAACTTTGAATATGACACCGACTAACAGTACCAACAACAATACACTTCAGAATTGCAAAATGTAAGACGAATCGCAGTTGCTATTTTGCCATGGTTTGTATGTTGTAAAATACCACTTTACTCAACGATTTTGAATGTAGACATACAACACATTACCATATAAAATGCGATAAAGTACATTTATAATATTGTTCATAATTTTTTTCAATACATTAGCTTTATTCGTTCCTTTAGAATTATTCCGGAGGCATTAGTTTTTAGCACAGCCTTGTAAATAACACTCCAAGGTATTTGTAACTTTGGCTCGTTTAATAGTTAAGTTTTTTCTAAGACTAAGTCTTCAGAACCGTTTCCAATGGTTCTTTGACCTCAATAATGACACGGCCCAGTTCCGGAAGTCGTGTGTTACATAACGACAGTGGTAGAGAAAGCCTTCAAAATCATTTGGATAAGTATTATGTTGTTCCTAAATTGATGGAGAGTCTCCATTTGGAACATTCTTCTATCGATTTCCTAACCATGTATTTAATATTCATTGTGATTGTGCAATTACTCCCTGATTATCTGCAAACTGCAAAGTGTATAGTGTGGTATTTTTCATTACAAACCTCCTGTTTTTACATTTCCTTTTCCATGTATTGAGAGATCTTTCGATATAATACATATATTGTTATGATATGGATATAGGGGTATAAAAATCAGTTTAAAAAATTACAGAAATTAAATATTATAAAGATCAATTTGGATGTGAATTGGGCGTTTACATCATTAATATATGCATTTAGTAAAGAAAGAAAATAGAATTTATAATTTAATAATATGAGGCTGATTGAGAAACAGAAGGATTCTAACTTAATATAATATCTAAATATGAAATTGTAAAATGATGACAAATACTTTTTCGAGATAGAATATTGCACATAGTGGGTAGAAATCAAAATAAAGGTTTTGAAGAATGTTGGATGGAGAAAATAAGCAATATCGTTAAGGAGTTTGTTTTTATTAATGATATAACAAATTTGAAAATAAAATTATTAAAAGTAAACAATTTTTGAAAAGTTAAAAATGTTTGGAGTATAAAAAGGTTGCACTTAATACAAAATTCGCATGGTGAAATAAAAGGAAATGTCAAAAATAAGAAGATGAGCAAACTAAATGGAGGAAGGCAAAGAATATGGTGAGAATATTTAACTAAAGCAGTTCTAATCTACAGAAGACAATAAAAAGAAAGAAATACTGAATTAAGTTTATTGTGAAATTACATTTGACATTGTACATCGATTGAGTCGGATTACAACGAGCTATTTATACCGAAGGAGAATCGCAAGGAAGTGGTTGACAGAGTGAGCATGTTTATGGGGCTTGTCAATTGAGGTCTGGTATCTTGTCCTTGATCGGGATTCTTGGTACTGAGCTGTAGCGTACTTCAGGAGAATGGTTTGGATTGAATATTGAAGAGAAACAACTACTACTGGGGTCTGTTTAGATCCATGCTGCGAGGGAACTGTGTGAGCTGATTCCTGAGGCAAACTAGTTTTTCCTGTGTAAATACGGATCCTGATTCTGGCCAGTTTGACAGTTGGGTTGTCATTGGAGGTCTTCACCGTGGTTTAGAGTGGAGCGGTTGTGATCAGTAGCAGAGTAGAACGGGTTGGTTTCTGCAGAGGAGAGTGATAAGTTCAAATAAAAGGTAAATGAGTCTAGGTATTAAATAAGAACTGAAATTAGATAAAGATTAAAAGTGAATTAATTATTAAGGAAGTACTTACTATTTGAGATTTTCGTATAACAAATGCAACGAGCAAGTATTTGTGATTGAATTTTCGAAGTTGGTTTGACGTACCGTTTGACAGAAGTTTTTTGAATTATCATAATTAAAATCGGAACATCAAATTTCAGAATAAGCAATCTAGATAAAAGGAATCCAGTCTGATTTTCAGTCAAGTACATTTTCAAGAGCTAGTCGGAAAAATAATTTTGAATATCCAAATTAAATAAATAGGGCAATTTAAATTGACTAAAATGTCATTATAAACATATACTCATAGGTAACACAACGTGAAACCTTAACCTTAGCAATATCTTAAATTGGAAATCCTATGGATAGGTGTTTTATTATTTTTTACTTTTGGTGTGCATTTTTTGTATGGATGATTAGGACATAACTGATGTTAGTTTCTTGCATGGCCTCTCAGTTGGATTATAGGCGCTTTCTCGTATGCTTTACATAGATCGATAAAGAATTAGTGTTCTTCTGATCGAATAATTGAATTTCAATTACTTGTTTGGCGTAAAAGATATAGTGGATCTACATTGGTTTTTTTAATGCAGCTAGCGGATGATATTCTTCTACGATGAGATCTTGGAGAATACTGCCATACAATTAGAGAATGGTACTTGTCATTAAAATAACTCTGTAATTGTGTGATGTAAGTCAATTTCTAATTTTCAGGAATTTCTCCGCCGTGAATTCATATTGTGCACAGTATGGCTTTGTGTGTTTGTTATGAAAAAGCTCTAAGCATGCGGAGTATATGGTCAAAGTCCTACTTAGAATTTTGCCGACACTAACAAGTTACAACCCCAGAAATGATCTTTTTACATGCTACATATCGTAGTAGCATGGGACCAATGGCTTTGCATCACTTCCGAATGATAGCATTCTGTAGAGGTTCTTATCCATTTTTTTTTATTTTTAAAAACCTCACCGGGACCGGGAATCGAACTCGCGACTCTTAGATTAGGATTCAGGACACTTACCACTGAGCTACCAGCCCCGGCTAATATGGATATTAGTCGAAATAGTTTTATTGGCAATTTTTTATTACCTTCTCGCTTATGCCTGATAAACCTGTTATTTATTATGTGTTCGAGCTGAATTGTTACTTGCTCTCCCTCCATGGATATTCCTGTTCTCTGTTGGAAGCTGCTTATAGCGTTCGTTTCATTTAATCTAGTGAAATAGTAGTATATGGTGTTGTATCTTCTTCCTCTTTTGTAGAAATCATTTTAGGTATAAACAGTTTTTTTTTAGTATTAGTTTTTCTATTTTCTCCGATCACGCGCACATTCTTGCTGTTTTACTGTTGGTTTATCTGCGTTATATATGGATTTATTTATATCGTCACATTTTTTGAACGGTCATTTATTCTCTTCGAAATAGCTTTCTTTGTTGATTTTTGTGCTATATTCTTCTAAACTTGTTAGCTTAAATAGTAGGGGTTTGAGTTCGTCTGCCTGATTGTGTACTGGCTGCACCTTGAGATTGGCAATGGATTTTCCTGTATAGACAAAGTGTCTATTCAAAGTAAAGGAGAAGAGGACATGATATTGCATATTTTACCAGCGTTTAAATAATACTTATTTTGATAATTTGAATACTTTAAAAATATCAATTTAAGATCTTCTCTGAAAAGATTCTAAATTTTCGTATTTGAAATTTTCATCGGCTGACATTTAAAAAAAATCTCAAAGTCCTAATTTCTTGGAACGCCAGCTGGGATTTTAGCAACCGTTTTTATCGATTTCAACAGAAATTGTATGAATATAAAAACTTTAGTGTGGTTTTAATACCTTTAAAATGTTTGAAAAATAATAATACACACTGTAAGAATACATTTTACACATCTAGAAGTAATTATTCTTGAATTTTATATGCTATGATAAAGATGACTTCATAAAACTGGTGTATTAAATTTATCACAAATTTACCAGTAAATGTGATAAGAGTTGCTATAATAATCACCATATACGCATATCAGTAATTTGCATGACTAGCTCATTAGTATTTATGTTTAAACAATTCAAAGTATCAATTTATAAAAAATAACAGAAATCAAAAAGCATTACTGTAAATTCATATCCTCTGACTATGTGTATATATATTTTTATCAGAATGAGCATAGATCATGAGGTGGGTGTAGATCAATTTGTTTAAAGCCAACCCGAAACTGCAATGTGACTATTAATCTCCATAGGAAGGCGTATACAATTATCCACTGTTACATTATGTACTCTAGTGATAAATGCATATTTATGGGTTTCAAATCTTAGTCAAGTTATGTAGTAACTTCCGTAGCAACATACGGCAATAACTGATATCCCTTTTAAGTTAATTGGACCGTGAAATTCTTTTAAAAAGTTAGTGGCAAAGAAGTCTTAACAATAAAAGTGCTAAAAGCAGCTGGCGCATTAGCGCGATTCGGAAATGTTTTATTATAGGTTTAATAATTTAGCTCATTAATTTAAATCGCGCTTCCTTGATGAATGTTAGTGTAATACACGATATTTAATTAATACCAATTTCTTTATTAAGAGCTGACAGATTAGTAGTTATTGAAATTTTTCCGTTATAATTAATTTGCAGTCGTAAATCACTGTTTATGTTTTTTCATCATTTGTCATGCGGCAGGTTCTACTTAGCATCATCCAGGTTGATTGATCTATCGACGTATGTGGGTTTATCGGTACTTTGGCGGAAGCGCTCCGAACCTTATCAAATTTTTAATCGACTCATTATCATGTCAGCATTGGACGATAATTATTTAGAAAACAGATTGCTAATTTTATAGCCGATCGTTCGAAAATGGAAGTCTACATGTTCGGCTCTCTAGATTATTAAGGTTGGTTTGCGCAACAGTTTGCAGTAAGCCATTTTTTCTAATCTAATTTTCACTCAGCTGCAGAAGCTGAATGTAGCTAGTGCACGGTTTAATCTCCTTTGAATAAATTACGTAGACTCATTGGAAGCGAATTTAAGAAAGCGGCTTTGTGAAATTGAGTAAGTGATTTAATTAGCAATAGAAATTTATTGATGAGTTTTTAGGTGGTCCCGCTGCCGCTACGTCTTGCATTGTGCCGCTAAGTTGCGCAAATAGGAGAGGCCGTGCGTACAGGACCGGACTAACACCATAGTTAATTATTAGATTAAGCCTGATATATGCACATTTTGAATGACGTTTTTAGCGTTTCCTTTATATTATTTAGTTTTTAGAATTTGTAAGAATACCACCAGTTTTGTGTTGATATGGAGAAATAGAAATTTAGTATCAAAATTCGAAAGCAATTCAAGATTAATACAAATTAAAATTCAAAATACTCTTCATGCCCTATACCAAATGAATCTACCGATTAAATAGTTCAAAGTATCTGAAATCAATAAAGTAAATACAGAAGAAAGCTCATGGTTTCGACTTAATAAGAGGTAGAAAACTGCAATAGTTGCCTAAAAAAAAATACAAAATGATCAGTATAAATCTTAATGATATATTCAGACTAGGATACTTCTCATCAACCAGATAATACTCATTCAAAAACCCAGTATAGACTCTGCGTCTTACGGCCTTTCAGCCTGCAAACCACACTATCCAAAGTGTTCGAAAGACTGTTCCTGTCAGGAAGATTGAAACCACTTATTGAAGAGAGAAAGTTAATACTATCAGTTTAGTTTTTGCAACCATCACACAATAGTCGAGTAAGTTCATCGAGTAGCCAGCATAGTAAAAGATGACCACATCTATATTGCAAATTTCTAGAGTTTTACTTAGCAGGGAGAGTCTTTCTGCCAAACTCTAAAGTATAGAGAAGTATATATGTCCATAGTGTTTAGATATTTAAGTGTGCCGCAAGGAAGTGTCCTTGGACCCACATTATATAATTTATATCTATTATACACTGACAACATACTAATTGCTCCATACGCGGATGATACTGTATTAATTGCATCACATTTTCTACAGATACGTGTTAATAAAATCGAAAATTGACTAAAGTATGGTGTATTAAAGTGAATAACACTAAATCTACTCATGCTAGGTTCACACTAAAAGATTTGCTAAACAACATTCCATTGCCACAGAAAGATGACGTCCAAGATTTAAGGATTCACCTGGACAGAAGACTAAATTGGGGCAACTACTTCATATATCGAAAAATGTACTAGCTTATGTCACTAAGTCAAAATCAACACGACACAGTTGTAATGTTTGCTTGTATGTAACTAACCACGTGCCTCCATCAGGATTAGCAAATTACTATCGTCAAGTAAGAAGTTTCCTTGCTGAGTTCGAGATATAGGTCTTGGTAACCATCACAACATCTTGGCTAGAAATCTGCTCATTGCTGCGAAAAGACTCAAGGGATTTAACCCACTGGATCTATTACAAGTCACGCAAAGTTTAATTTCCATTTATTTATGGGAATTTATTCAAATTACTATCATCACAAATTATATTTTATACATGTAAGTACTATTAAGGATATTACTTCATATGAGTGATATGTAGGCCATCCCTTAATATTGGTGATCCCGACGTGATTAGGAGTCTGCTACTGGGGTAGCTGTTACCAGTTAGTGTGTTATTTTGCATTTGTCAATACTATCACTTATTGTTAATTTGGTAGATCGTAATAAATCATGGACGAAAATAAATCCGTTGAGGTTTGTAAGTTGTAATTGATATTCTGTGTAGATGCTTCATTTTTTTGGATTACAACCTGTTTCTTTTTCAAAGCCTAGTTTTCACTGCTATAACAGGAAATTGGCACATAAATACTACTATACAGTATGGTCTTTGCTGTCGTGGAAATTTCTTTCATGTTGACTATGGCTTTGTTTTTTTATAATATAGCTTTTCTGGTGAATCTATTCGGTTCTTGAGTTTGATATTTAAATTTCGATCATTACTTATACGAACATATTTGTAACTATCTACTACTTGAAGTAAGTGTTTCGTTTCCAGCATTACTGAAATAGTTTTCCTCCTTTTGCCGCTCGTTTTCACCGGTGTTTATTTTTTTTATCAAGAAGCCACATTCTTCTAATTATAGTACGATTTTATAAGTTTTTCTTATAGCTGTCTCTTCAATTTTGCCATAAATACAAGGTCGTTTGCGTACGTCACTTCCAACACTAAAACTGGCTCCATGTTTCTATAATATAATCTATCGCAATTGCTTAAAAAATTCAGAAGTTTTTCTGTAAAATAGTTGATTGATACCAACCGTAACCGTCGATGGCAGCTGAAAAATGCAATATCAGTTGTGGAATACCCGGTAGATATTGAAAAATAATATATAAATTACAGGAATAAGAGACAGTAATATTCTGATTTTAAACATGTTGATTAGCCAATACTAAGTGTGAAGAAGAAAAAGAAGAAAGTCATAATGAATGTATACAGTAGTTTCAATAACGTTAGACAATAACCAAGCGATTGTAATGTTATAATTTAACAATCACATGAATTATTCTAAGAAATGGAAAAGTAAACGAAAGTAAAATGTATTTAGTTGTAATTTCCAACGTCTACAATTCCAAAGAAAAAATTCCAAAAATTAGATTCGGAAGGCGTTTGTGGATACATTTTGAAGGCTGAATTTCATTATTATTAATTATGTTGCCAAAGAAAAATCCATGGAAGACGCAAATCAGGAAGATAAGAAAATAAGCAGAAACAGAAATCCGTTATTAACATTCAACAGCCAGCAACTGTAATTACGGATAATATTAATTCATATCGACAGTAAATGTAATCTGTAATGACAATTTGAAAACATGCATCTACGTTAATTTTTCATTGTGTTATCGATTGTCAACGTATTTTTATGTAAACTTAGTGATACTCATTTAATTTAACATAGTTTATAACTTGAAAACTATTGTTGAAGGACAAAGATATTTTGCTTGCAGATTATATATCTACCTGGCACGAAGTTGAGGAAATTTCGGAGAAATATATACAGAGTGAGCACCTTAAAATAATAAATTTTGTTTATTTTTGCTTTAACTGCGATATAGATAAAAGTAGCAATTTGCACATACTTCAGGCTACCTTTGACCAAATTGGGAATCAAAATATACACAATAAATTTTCGAAAAAATAAAACATGAGGTAACAATAAATGCGTTCTATTTAAGGCAGTCGCATATCATCGATCGGGGGCGTCCTTGTTGGGCGAGGCAGAGGGCACGTGCTTTACTTCGAGTTACACCTAGATCGCTGGTTCGTTCGCAGGCGCTGCAGTTCGAATCCCATTGCCGGTAATGTTTTGTTATTTGAAAATGTATATACTTTGTATTGCAAATTGTTTTCTTTTATTGTTTCAGTATTATTACGAATGTGAAGATATTTTTACCTCGATTTTCTTTGATTTTGAACATTGTCCATTTGCGAGGGAAGTTCTGAGTAAAACTCTTTACAAATTTTTTACTTGTAATTAGATAGATACTTTTTCTTGTAGTTTGGAATCAAACTTATTTATTTTGAGAACTACGTTAGAATGTGTGATAGACTCAAACCTAAGAAACTTAGAAATAATTACTACACCAGTATTGTAGCCGAACACGTTGACTAAACCGATTCCAGTAGTCATAATTAGCAATAGCTAGGTTGCATTAGACAAGTAATTGATTAATTTTAATAATATTAAACGCTTGAAAAAAAAACTGAATTTATCCTTTGCAAGGATTTCTAGGATAATTAATGTAACAGATACGAAATATGTTCCGCAACTTAACACATGACATAGAATATAGAGCAAAAAGTTGCCAACGAGCGTCTGCAGCAGTGCCGAATTGAAGACATTGTAGTGCACACGTAAATCTACGAATTTCACATAGCTGTTCTCTGAAAAATACTTTAAAAACACCCCAAAATCTTCAGACGACTGTTCCAGTAGTATCAATTTGAAATACTCATCGTAAGTGCAAAACGTATTAAATTCCAAACTTAGGATGGGTGAGGAAACTACTAATGATTTTTGTCACACTATTTTCAAAATTGGTGATATACTGTGGCATATATTGTTTGCTATCGCTATACAATACCCTCATTTATTTTGTTAATGGAAATAATCTAATAAATTTTCAAATAACATTTGTTTGAGACGGTATTTACAAAACATTTTCATGTCCTGTGCTTTCCTTCTTTCGCTTCTTCACAATTAGGACGCTATATTGATTTTTTCTCTTTTAAACGAACTAAAACATAATATTTTGGATAAATATATTTTATTAAACATATGCTCTTAATTAATTTATGTAAAAAGGCTTTGAAATCAATACAAAAAGGACAGAAGTAAAAAAACATTAAATGCAGGTTGCAATACAAAAACGTTAAACGAATACAATAAATGTTAAAAATATTTTTTTCCTGTTAGAAATGTACTTGTAAACTGTCTTTAAAATATTCTTCCACACTGCGGGCCTTGTTTTGATTGTTGATTTTTGAAATACTTTGCGTATTCGATTTTTCATGTTTTCAACAGTCGTAAATGACGTTTGGTAGATAATGTGTTTAATGCACCCCAAACAAGATAATTCATTGTCGTTAAAGCTAACAATTCTCATACTGGTTGTTCAACATGTTTCTTGTAATTTGATTGTAATTGGTTGGTGTAGTACCACCTATAAACAAGGCCAATACACTCTGAGGTCACGGGCCCGTGACGTCGGCCAACGTAGGTAGTTAATGACCTCGAAGTGAACTTTGAGTACATATCATAGCTACATGTTGATTGGAATTATTGATTATAATGATTGTAATTGCGGTTTTTGTAATAGACAAGTCACTTATTAGTGCCTTCCTTAGTGTTTGGTGCTGTTCGTGTAAGTTGTTTACTGTAACTTTTATACAAATAAACACATAAATTACCATTACAAGTGGCGCGATTTCATAGCGTTTTAAAACGGTTGCTAGTGAATAAAGTAAATATAGTGTATTTAAGTTTTACATCATATTTGTATATGTTACGGTTAAAGTGTTTACTTGCTAGTTTATAGGCTAGCTGGATAGTATACAAACTACCCAAATGTCTGGCTATTTCGATGGAAAATCATATTTCTACTAAATTAGCTATTAATATTGGCTGGTTTGTATACTATTCAGCTAGTTTACAAACTATACAAGATTTGTCGCCAAAGTACAAACCACAAGAAAAGTACACAAATTAACGATTGTTTTTGGCTAGTTTACAAACTATCCACAGTATTTGGATAAAGTGTGAACTTAATATTAGTAGTAATACATAATAACCAACTCGTTGGTTAGTATGTAAACTAACCAATTCCATTTGGGTAATTTATTAGAAAAGTGAGGTTATGTTTATGGCAAGTGCTGTATGTTGTTATTATTTACTGTCGTGTCTTGTGAAATTTGTTTAAGGATAGGTATGTGGTTATTAAAAATGAATCAACAGCAACAATTTGAAAACCTACTTTGGGAAGTTTACGAGCAAAAGTCGCAGAATTCAAAATTAATGAGTGACAGTGATTATAGTGAACTTTTGCAAAGTATAAAGAAAATACGCGAAACTGGACCCAACACTAGTAACAAGAATGATTATTATGTGGTAAATACTTATGATTTACAGAGAATCGAATCATCTTATGCAATCTTACATAAATTAACCCAATGGAATAGGTTAGTTTACATACTAACCAACGAGTTAGTTATTATATATTACTACGAATATTAAGTTCACACTTTATCCAAATCCTGTGGATAGTTTGTAAACTAGCCAAAATCACCTGTTAATTTGTGTACTTTTCTTGTGGTTTGTACTTTGGCGATAAATCTTGTATAGTGTGTAAACTAGCTGGATAGTATGCAAACCAGCTAATATTCATAGCTATTTTAGCAGAAATATGATTTTCCATCAAAATAGCCAGACATTTGGATAGTTTGTATACTATCCAGCTAGCCTATAAACTACCCAAGTATAAACACTTTAACCGTAACATATATAGACATTTCCATCATGTGAATAAATGTTCAATTCCTGTGTCGATAAGCAATTATACAAACGTCAATAAGGTAGGTACTTCTAGTAATAATAATTCTTTAGCTACTGCATCTTACAAGTTTATGATCACACATTTAAGGTCCTACTTCTAAGTCAACTCATGAAGTTCGTTATACATTCATAAAAACTGTAATGAACAATGTGGAATAAATAGGTTTTAGATTATTTTTCGTAGTTAGCGATAACAATGCAAGTAATAGTAAAGTAATGAGCAATTTTGCACCACTCAAAAAACTGAATATCGCCTAATTTTATTCGCTTGATAACTGTAGGCCGTTATTTTGTTTAGTTCACTCAGTGGATTTATTAAAATGTAGAAGAAACAACTTGCTAAATTTTAAATTTTTGCAAATATTGACCTATTCTCATCTTGAAACAGGGAAATAAGAAATTGAGACGTTTCATTAATTAAAATAGCTTAATAAGATTAAACCGGATTATATTACTTAAATTTGGTTATTCTCTAAACGTAAAAGATTTGCATTAGAAATTTAGAAAGACAAAATGTCAAATTAGAACCTCAAAATGTTTAATCCTTTTATAATACAAGCTTTGTTAGATGTTAGATTAAACATCTAAAGGTACCGCTGATTGTTGTAACCACATAATGTGGTAATGAATTTAGTTTTGTTTAATTATGTATGAATTACTTGAGCGTTTTGAAGAACAATTTGTAAATATTTTATGCTGCAGCTGGTTTTAAAGTTTTTGCAGAAGACGTTGCCTCCTTTCGTTCATTGCATTGGATACCAATAAGACAACAAGGAAAGAATAACGAAAGTTAATTCTTCAACCAGTACTTTCATTAAAAATTATTATGGAGGAATTAATAATAATCGATTTAGCAAAGAAAATAAGGAACTACGTTAACATATAAAGAGTTTTATATGTAATTTATTAAATGAAATAAATTTTTTGGATTGATACGATTCGAAACATTATTCTAAACTACAAAAAAAAAAAGAAAATGGCATATGTCTAAGGCCTCAGTTCACGATGGCTAACCCTGTTAAAGTTTAGTATAATTCGTTGTCTAAAAAACGGGAATAAACTTCTCTGGTTATGAAGGTGTCGAAGAAATAAGGTAATACCACTCCACACATTTGCAGACCAATACCAATGTTGCATTGGCACACATCCAATGTGGATTCGTTGGTGACCAAATAATGTTGTGTTTATTTAGATACGTGTACATGAATTTAGAAAAATGTGTTTTCTGCAATCGTTGTTCGGCCCATCTGTAAAAATAATTTTTTGAAAATCCTGTCCATAAAGTTCTTGATGTAACGTAATGTGATATGGAGCAAGTTTATATTTATGTAATATTCTTAAGACACTAATAAAACTGACTAATATCACTCTCTCGGGATAACTCTCTGTTGCTAGTATGGGGATTATCTTCAATAGCTGCTAATATTCTAATTTTATTATTTCCGTTCATTATATATTACATACATTAGCATGTACCACCTTTTTTCCTTAATATCTTCTTGTACACTATGACGAGTTCAATAGTCATTTAAATGTCAGCTTGAGAGAATGTCGCTTTTCTGGGAATTTTTATGCAAACCATCGAATCGCTTCCGCTGAAATTATCAATAACATCTGAATCTTTTTCCGAACGAGAATATGTACCGGGTGATTATAAGTGCTTTTCCATCAAGTTACCTTTGAAATATTTGTTGTATGAGTAATATGTTGATGGTATTGTAAGTCTATGTCAAATTCGAAGTTGTCAGGTTAAGTTTTGCGTCAGTCTGTGTTAAAACTGATGCAAAACCTAATCTGCTAACCTCGAATTTGAATACCTCGAATAATATGTAGGTGGTATTGTAAGTGTATGTCAACATACAACAAATATTGCAAAGGCAACTTGATGGAAAAGCATTTATAATCACCCGGTATGACGTATTTAACTGCTGTAACGGTTTTGATTTGAAATGAAGTATGTTCTCCTAATTTGTCTGATTTGAAACGTAGTTTCTGCTATCTATGGATTTTTTTGCGTGTTGGCACTAATCTCTTCACTAGGCTGTTTCTGAGTAGCCTGTGACTGACATTTAGCCAACTCAAAGTGAAGTTTGCAAATCGGCGTCATTTCAAAAATGAATAATAATCGTTTTGGAACTAATAGTGGAAATAGTAACAAAAGTTTTCCGTCGAACACAGTAAAATCGAAGTCATATATTTATATTGTTGAATAATCTTTTCAAATATTGTTGAAGCATCATATTTAATATTTACTTGAGAATAATCCTAGAAATTGTTCGTGGCATTAGGAGCTGGAGCCAGGTTAATTTAAGTCTTGCTCATCTCCCGCTGTCCAGCAATCTATCATACTTAAGATCCTAATCTTGGATTTGCATGTCATTTGTAAATACCATCTGCAATTTAAAACGGATGTCATTAGTTTATTGTTAGAGCTTTCGGCGAAATGCAGCTTTCTCTTGCGATGGTCGACGATTCCTTCCCCCTACTCCTAAAGGGGTGGTTTAACGAGTGTCCGAGTTTTCTTGGGCTCGAAGAGACAGACACGACCAGAGTCACGTTAAGACACCGAGAGATATACATCTCCTCTATAATCAGTACCGGCAAGTTTAAATTTGTAATTATACAGTCCGCTTTTAGTGTTACATTGGTGTATATATTGTAAATAAAGTGTTATTACAATTATATTCGTTGTGTTCAATCATTCACGACCGCGACGACTTGCGTGATTCTCCGCCGGTATTTCGTTGTGCCCGTAAGGTTCGGGTCGCAACATATTTTGGTCCTTCGAGCCGGATTTCGAACCAAGTACACCTTGGATTCAACGTCTTCATCTGAAGAGGATCATCTGTATCCACATTTGCCGTGTATGGCATTCATCGGAGGAAGCTGCAGCATCATTACGAGGCCAGTGGAGTCCCCAGTACCTACAAAAAGCGTCAACTTCTTGGGGTGAGTGGTCTCCAATCCTACCGTTTGTTTAATTTCCCTTTGTCGCATGTTTAATGTTGTGTACGTTCTTTCAACGTGAAGAATTGGTTCATTAATTACTAGCGTCGAGGAAAATTTAATTGAAGAAATTTCTTCATAATTGTTTGCTCTTTTTGAGTAACGTCAGTAAAATTACTTTATTTAGTTATTACGCTTGATTCCAAATGGCAGACATTAAAGCACTGCTTAGCAAGCGCACAGTGCTAAAATCTAAATTAACTAAATTTAGAAATAAAATCAGTGACGAGTTAGACGTTGATCAGTTAAATACTATTAAAGATCAAGTACAACCTCTGAATGATGAATTTGATAGCATCCAATTTCAAATTGAAGAATTGGATGCAAACCAGGTAGATTCGATTTTTTTCGATCAATATCTTTCCCTTATGACGGATATTAATAAATTATTAAGAAAGCTGAATGGCTCCACTCGAGAGGTAGGCACCCCTCGTCCTGCGTCTTCAAATAATTCAATTGAGACGCAAGTTAAACTACCAGCCCTAAATTTACCACAATTTAATGGGAATTGTGAAAACTGGTTATCATTTTACGAATCTTTCGAAACGTTGGTACATAAAAACGAGACAATAAACGATTTGCAACGGTTTCATTATTTAAAATCGTGTCTAAGGGAAGAGGCGCTTCAGTTGGTCAGTTCTCTTCCAATTACCCGCGATAATTATCAAATCGCGATTGAGTTGCTAACCAACAGGTATCAGAATAAACGTTTAATTATAAAAAAGAACATTCACGCATTGTTCCATTTAGATAATGTAATTAAAGATTCATCCAAGTCATTACGAAACCTGATAGATAAGGTAATGTTACATTTAAAGGTCCTAAAATCTTTGAGCTTGCCCACGCATCATTGGGATAGCCTAATTATATATTTGGTGGCATCAAAACTTGATTTCATGTCAAATCGCGAATGGGAAAATTCGGTTACACAAGACATTCCGACGTTAGAGGATTTATTGACTTTTTTGACAAAACGATGCCAGCTGTTAGAGGCGCTTAGCTTTAAAAAAGAACCGGTCAAACGACAAACATTTGCAAACAGTTCCAAGATTAGGGAAAATAATAATTTTCAAGGTGCGTCGCATTTAGCTACAAATAAGGTGCGCTGTGCATATTGCAAACAAGCACATAACATACAAGGGTGTGAAACTTTTCTGAAGTTAGAGCCGAGAAACCGGTACCACGCAGCCAAACAAAACAAATTATGTATAATCTGTCTACGCGATAATCATGCTAGTACTAATTGCCGAAATAAAGGTTGCAGTGTTTGTCACGGTAGACATCATTCTTTATTACATTTTCAACAAGCTGAGGTTGACAATTCACCAAATTTCAGTTCCGAATCAATTTCTGCAATTTTGACACCAGAAGTAATTGCTACAACCTCCAGCAGTAACCACTGTGCAAATCAGAGCGCACATGTATTTTTATCAACCGCGTTGATCGATTTGCTCGATGCAAATAATAAGCCCCACACTGCTAGAGCTTTATTAGATGCAGGGTCACAGCCAAATTTTATTAATGAAGCACTATGTAAGAAACTCGGGCTTAAATTAGAGTCCGTCAAGTTTCCGATTGCAGGGATAAATCAATCTATCAGCCACGTACAGTGTTGCACTGTCGTAAAGTTAAGGTCAAAATGCGGCAAATATGAAACCGCGTTAAATTGCTCGGTTTTGCCAAAAATCACATCGAATTTACCGCTTATTGATTATGAAAGGCAGTTATTCAAAATCCCAAATAATATCAGATTAGCTGATCCAACTTTCAATATATCTGGGCCTATTGATTTGCTTATCGGCGCAGAAAAATTCTGGGACTTATTGGGCTTAGGTCAATTAAAATTATCAAACCATGGCCCAGTATTGCAAGAAACCAAATTAGGTTGGATACTCGGGGGGCCAATGCGGGCTTTACAGCCTCAACCTCGTCCAGTAAGTTTTCATGCTGCATTAGACAGTCAATTGTCAAATTTTTGGCGACTCGAGACAATACCGGAATACAATGTAAATTCCATTGAGCATTCCGCATGTGAACGAAGTTTCGCAAATAATTACTTTCGAGATTCTACCGGGCGATTTGTAGTCAAATTACCGTTTAAGGAAAACGCTGAAGTATTGGGTGAATCCAAGCAAATCGCGATTAAACGTTTTTTCACATTGGAGAAATCCTTGGGAAACCAACCGAATTTAAAATCGGAATACACTAAATTTATTCACGAATATCGTGCACTAGGTCATATGACCTTAAATTCATGCCCGGAGTCGGACATTCCCTCAAACCATGCTTATCTTCCACACCATGCGGTGATTAAACCATCCAGTACGTCCACCAAATTAAGAGTTGTATTCGATGCAACTGCTAAAACGACCACGGGTGTCAGTTTAAACGATACATTATTAGTCGGACCTCAAATTCAATCTGATTTGTTTTCCTTGCTTACTCGATTTCGAACGTGTAAATACGTTCTAACAGCTGATATACATAAAATGTATCGCCAAATTTTTGTTCATGCAAATGATCGACCGTTTCAACAAATAGTATGGAGGGACAATCCGAATGAACCCCTACAAAGTTATTATTTAAATACCGTTACGTATGGTACCGCGTCGGCACCTTTTTTAGCCGTGCGCACGTTGCAGCAATTAGCTCACGAAGAAACGGAAATACTTCCAAGGGCAAAATCCGCTATTCTTAACGATTTCTTTATGGATGATTTAATAACAGGCACAAATGATTTTAATGAGGCTCTGAGTATTCGCGAACAATTAATAGAAGTTTTGAGTAAGGGTGGTTTTGAACTCAGAAAATGGGCAACCAATGAACCCGCGTTATTACCACGTTGTCAAAGGTCAGATTTGACGAACGATCAAACATGGATTAATCTTGACAAGGCGGGCGACACGAAAACTCTCGGACTGTCTTGGAATTGCATTAACGATGTGCTGCAATATGACAACACACAATTAAAGATTTCAAATAAAATCACGAAACGGGCGATATTATCGGTCACCGCTCAATTGTTTGACCCTTTGGGTTTGATAAATCCGGTTATTGTAACGGCAAAGGTCATTCTACAAGGGTTATGGGCTAGCAAAATTGGTTGGGACGACGAGATACCGTCCAAGATACGTGAGAAGTGGATACAATTATTCACAAGCTTATCGGTTTTAAGCCAAATAAAAATTCCTCGAATTGTTGTTGAAATTCCTGAATTTATCGAGATTCATGGGTTCAGCGACGCGTCGGAACTCGCGTATGGAGCTTGTCTCTACATAAGATCAAGGTCCGCGGTAGGCGAATATGCCGTACATTTATTATGCGCGAAGTCCCGAGTTGCCCCTCTTAAAAGGGTATCACTGCCGCGCTTAGAGCTGTGCGCCGCCGTTCTTCTCTCGCATCTCTTTCGTAAAGTTGAATCGATAATAAATCTCAATATCAGCCGATCAGTTATGTGGACTGATTCTAAAATTGTGTTGGCCTGGCTATCCGCGGAGCCACATAATTGGAAAACGTTTGTGGCCAACAGAGTCGCGGAAATTAATATAGCAGCAAATAAAGTCGATTGGAATTATATTCCTTCAGAATTAAACCCAGCCGATATAGTTTCACGTGGTAGTTTACCGAACGAACTGCTTCATAATCGTTTATGGTGGCACGGTCCAGATTTTTTATCGGACTCGAAATTAAAGTGGCCAATTAATGACCACGTAGATATTTCGGACGATTCGTTAGAGAAACGAAGTTTAGTCTCAAATGTTGTCACACAAAACAACCAAACTAAAGAATTTTTTGAAATGTTCGAAAGATTTTCTAAATTTTCCAAATTGCAACGCGTTATTGCGTATTGCAAAGGATTCGTCAACAATTCAAAACCGGGCGCTATAAGACAAACGGGTGGATTGACATCAATTGAATTGCATAATGTAGAAACATTTATTGTAAAACAAGTTCAAGCGTGTAACTTTAAGGATGAAATTGCAGCATTGCGTAAGGGTGACCAAGTTCACAGGCTCAGCATTATTAAATCTCTAAAGCCATTTCTTGATTATAATGATATTATCCGAGTTGGTGGTCGCTTAGCAAATTCAAAATTGGGTCATGATATTAAACATCCCATTTTACTGCCCAAACATCATGTCATGAACCTTTTGATTTATCGTGAGCACACAAGGCTACTGCATGCTGGGCAACAAGCTACATTACGTCACTTCGTCATAAGTATTGGCCAATTTCAGGTCGAGGCAGTGTACGAAATGTCCTGCATAAATGCATAACTTGTTTTAAGACAAACCCGCAGCCCTTAAGGCAAATTATGGGTGATTTGCCCGCGTCTAGAGTCGAGCCCGCCAGACCATTTATTAATTGCGGAATTGATTACGCGGGACCTGTACTCTTAAAGAAAGGTTCCGGCCGTGGAAAACGATCCGTAAGGGCATATATTGCGATATTTGTTTGTCTAGCCACTAAGGCAATACATGTGGAAATCGTATCAGATCTAACGACGCAAGCGTTTCTCGCAGCGTTGAAACGTTTTATCTCACGCCGCGGAAACATAAAAACCTTATATTCCGATAATGCTACTTGTTTCGTCGGCGCTAACCGCGAACTAAAACAATTGAGAGAGCTATTTAAAAATCAAATTTTTCATTCAGAGGTCATCGACGTTCTAGCCACAGATTATATAAAGTGGCATTTTATCCCGCCTAGAGCCGCGCATCATGGTGGCATTTGGGAAGCTGCCGTAAAGTCGGTTAAGCATCATATTAAAAGAGTTATTGGTGAGGCTTCTTTCACGTTTGAAGAATTGTACACAATATTAACTTGTATCGAATCTTGCCTCAATTCCCGTCCTTTAACTCCAATCAGTAACGATCCTAATGACCTCATTCCCTTAACTCCAAGTCACTTCCTTATTGGAGACGTGCTCACTGCACCCGTTGAACCGGATGTGACTAAGCTCAACATTCATCGCTTGTCAAGATGGCAACACATTGAGCAAATACGTCAACACTTTTGGCAACGATGGTCAGCCGAATATCTGACCCAGCTTCAACAGCGTGCTAAATGGCACCACGCTGAGACCAATATCGCCATAAATACTATGGTCTTGATCAAGGAAGACTGCGTACCTCCACTACGTTGGCCGTTGGGTCGCGTTATCGCTACCCATCCAGGGAAGGATGGCAAAACGCGAGTCGTGTCAATCCGTACCTCGAAAGGCATTATTATTCGTGCCGTAACAAGGGTGTGTCCGCTACCAGTCCAATAGCGATTGTGTTGGTGATTGAACTAATAAACAACTTTTTAAGTGCTTCGTATCAGTGAATTCCCGTGTCATAGACTATGATTTGAGACATTTGATCACACGTGTCTATATTTATGTTCTTTCATGCTTTTATTGTGCTCAGTGTCTTGTAAATCTCCTGTACATAGTATGTTCTTGATAGTTCTTACATTTGATTAATTGCCTTGCATCTAATTTATCTCGTGTACTTTCTGTGTATCATTTCGATGTATTTCCTGTGTTTATTTTATAAGGTATTGTTATAAAGGTCCCCAGTTCCTTTATAGGGGCCGGTATGTTGAAGCATCATATTTAATATTTACTTGAGAATAATCCTAGAAATTGTTCATGGCATTAGGAGCTGGAGCAGGTTAATTTAAGTCTTGCTCATCTCCCGCTGTCCAGCAATCTATCATACTTAAGATCCTAATCTTGGATTTGCATGTCATTTGTAAATACCATCTGCAATTTAAAACGGATGTCATTAGTTTATTGTTAGGGCTTTCGGCGAAATGCAGCTCTCTCTTGCGATGGTCGACCATTCCTTCCCCTACTCCTAAAGGGGTGGTTTAACGAGTGTCCGAGTTTTCTTGGGCTCGAAGAGACAGACACGACCAGAGTCACGTTAAGACACCGAGAGATATACATCTCCTCTATAATCAGTACCGGCAAGTTTAAATTTGTAATTATACAGTCCGCTTCTAGTGTTACATTGGTGTATATATTGTAAATAAAGTGTTATTACAATTATATTCGTTGTGTTCAATCATTCACGACCGCGACGACTTGCGTGATTCTCCGCCGGTATTTCGTTGTGCCTGTAAGGTTCGGGTCGCAACAAAGATTATGCATTACATTTATGTAGAAGCTCATTTAATAATACCACCTTTAAGTCTAATGGTATTTTGTCTTCTAATTTTAACATTTCGATCAAGATTCCGTCTCGTCCTCCTTTTTTTTGTTTTGCATTTTTCTTCTAATTGAAATTTTCAGGCATAATGTATCAACGGATCATTATTTTTTCGGAAAAAAGTTTGGCCGTAAGTTCGTTGCTTTAGTAAACTTCCCAGGCAAATGACATGATCAAAATACCGAATGCTAGCGAGGGATTTTGTCATTACATTTGCCGAGGAAGATCAGCTATAAGCAAAAAATCTTTAGTTCAAATTTTAGCTGAATTATAATGAGACCGAGATATATTCAATTATAATATTTCCCAAATAAGCTGACACTGAAGATAACACGACTTGTTTTGATAACCTTTACAAAAACTGTAAAGGGCTTTACCCAGAACTTCCCTCGTAAGTGGGCATTGTAACACTAAATAATTTTAAAAGTTAAATTAAGCTAGGTGTAAAAAGATCTTCACGTTTCTAATAAATTACAAAAAAAATTACAATAAAAAACTTTACCGCTGGTCGAATTCGAAGGGCAGGCGGTTGCGTATGCGATTCCAACGTTTTGTGGGATATTGCAAGGGAATGACCTATTCCTACATGTGCTACAGAGCACTTCTTGAGTCCATGCGTCCCGGCTGCTTTAAATAGAACCCATTTTTCGTTGACACCTTTTTCTGCTTGACAGTATTTACGTTGTATCTGTTGGGTTAATTTTTCGTCAAGGGTAAAGTCTGAACTATGCGCGAATTCTTAGTTTCATGTGTATTTGAGTTAAAGCAAAAATAAAAATATTACCGGCATTGTTCGGCGGTAGTTCACGGATAAAGCAGGCATTCGCTTTGTGAGCTACCGGAACGCTTCAAATTCCTTCGATGCAGCTATATTTAACATAACGCACTTACTCGTTGCTCCTATTTGTCTCATACAATATTTATCCTGTATTTGTTGGGTTCCATTTTTGGCAAGAGTAAAGCCTCCGCTATGTAAAAATTATTACTTATATCTATTTCTAAGTTAAAGCAAAAACAAACAAAATTTTACCTTTTTAAGGTGCTCATCATGTATATATTTCTCTGAAATCTTCTCGGTTTCATGCCAGGTAAATATATAACATGTATGCAAAATATTGTCTTCCTCCAACAAATATTTTTTGAGTGATACCGCCAAGAGACAGACAAACAGCAGGAATTGAGAAAGCCTGTATTTAGTCATCTAGGGGCCCTGAAACTTGAATTGAACAAATCTCAAAAGGTGATTACAATTCTTCCTTCGTCTTTCAGACGAAGTAAAAATGTAAACTATCAAGCAATTGTCATTTTTACAATAGTAACTAAGGCTGCAGCTCCAACTATGTAAAGGGTCCTCTAGTAACTGCAACTACACACTAGTCGCCTTGGTTAACCACGCCAGTAGACTTCTACTTTTCGTAGTAAATAACAGATTTAAAACTTTGTATTACCCAGAAATGTCGTAAAAAGAGGTTGGGTTTAAACCTGGTAATTGTACAAAAGATCAGATAACGAATATTAGACAACTCGTCGAAAAGACTCAATATTCGAACGTATCTTTGTTTTGTAGACTTCTTAAGGCGTTCAACTGGGATAAACTGTGACTTATTTAGAAAAATCAGGAGTCCTTGAACATCTCATTACTCTCCTTGAAAACCTATACTTTGACAGCAATGCAAGGGTGAAAATAAACAAAATCCCCTCAAATGCATTTAACACTCCTATTTAATAGTTACAGGCAACATATATTAGGAGAAGTGTTAGATGGCTGGGAAGATAATTTAAGTTAAACTAATGATACCTTGTAGCTGCATGTACGGAGGAACTAGAATTAATTCTTGTTAAATTATAGTATGCATATGCCAGGCCGTGTGCCTCTCTCTTAACGCTAGAAAAACGAAATTCATAAACATCAATTGATTTAACAACCTCGGAAATGCTGCGGAAGGACGGGATTTGAAGTCGTTAAAGGATTTAATTAGCTATTCGAATTTCGATTTAAATAAGCGCACTACTTAGAACTGGAGATGGATCGCTAGGCCGATTTACACCTGAAGTTAGTTTTTCTGAATGTACTCTACGTCTGATTTGATAGAGTATGAATTTTATAGATTTTCAGGATTTTATGGAATATTGGAGATTTTGGCCCCGTTTTGACTTCCATGTAATAGTAGTTTTCGTAGAACGCTGGATTGAACAGTTAAGCTTCAACATCGCATTATTCTAACTAAATATTTTCGCCGCAATTCGAAATGTGTTAGCCTGAATAAGTTTATGAGGTTACGATATTTAAATTTTCCTGTTTATGCCAAGTGTGCCATTTATTAATTTAGTAATATATTATTGATTTATGTGTGTTGCGCGTTGTTTATTTGTGCGTTAAGCTTACATTCAAAATTGGCATACATACGTTCCTCTACGTGTAGGCTTCGTGGGTTTGGTATTTGATTCGCCTCAATTACTTATATACCTTGTCGTTAGATATCATAGATCCAATATTTGATTTCGGTACCGGGAGCTTCCTCCTATATTATTTGTCTGCATGTATTGAAAATAAATATCACCTTAATTGCACAGTATTTATGTTTATCGTCTGATAAACTTATTTTTGAGATATTTCCTATCAATGTAAGTTGCGATTACCAGATCACCGGAGAACCTTCCACTTGGATTCGCGAATTGTTGATCAAGCTAGTTGGTGACGCCCTTATTTGGTTTTTGATCATTTTAGTGTTCACCAATCCCTTCTTCCCAGTATTTCAGCTGGTCCGTTGAACGCTATTGGTTACGGACTATTTTGGGTATTCGCAGCTTGCTATTCTGCTTATATTGAAGTGTTACAAGATTATCATTAGTTGTTTTTGTACTTCCGCCTATTAGAGTGTTCAACGGTCATACATAGATTTGAATAAGAAGCTTAAACTTTAGTTAAAATAAAACTACGTCAAGTAAATATTCAAAGCAAACCTAATGTCATCAATAACATTGGTTTACAAAATGCGTTTGTTGGCTAGGTTTGAATTTCAATAGGCCCTACTGCCTAAATATGTTGCTGTGGTTTCACATACGACTTAGATTTCTTTCCATCACGTACAAATATATTATAACAATAATTAAAGAAATAAAATCAGTATTGTTTTACGAATGTATAGCTGTATTGTATTTAGTAATTATAAATTGTCAGGATTATGTATTCATATATCAAAAACACATAAATACTAACAAGTATTAACCAAAATTCTGTAAATGGACCCTCGTTTCTTTGCTTAACTCGCTTTTCTTTTAAGTAGACAAAAATGTCTCTCTTTTTAAACACCAGCTGTAGTTTGCCGTCATGTTTGTATTTTACCTTCCTCAGTAAATCTACTTCTTTTTCTTTGTGCTTTTATGGAATCTCTCCCTTTACTCTTCGCTTATTTCTCGAAGATTTTTGGTAAAAAAATAAGATATGCATGCAAACATTTAATTTTGATGCTCATATTGCAGCCTAAATTGCGAAGCTTTTCGAGCATATTCTGAAAAAATTTGTCATAATCCTGTGATTTATAATTTCCTAGGTTTTTCATTGCACATTTAGAAGCAATCCAGGCTTCCCTTTCAACATCAGCTAAAAAAGCTATAGTAACTGACGATCTAAGACCAATTAGTAATTTGAGGACTAATGAGGATACCCTCATAAGTTTTGCATCAGGGTCAACCTGTAACAAAATATATCAGGATGTTTATACTAGGGGTCGCAATACCGGTTCCTTTTACGAAAACCGGTATTTTCGATATTGAAGTTTTACGAATACCGGAATCTCGGTATTTTCGATATTTTCGATATTTAGATAAGTTTTCGCCGAGATTCGAGATTAAAGCCTCTAATTTAGAGGTGACGATTTATGAATGAAATAAAAACCATCACAAAAATCACATTTTAATTTTTAATACGCTTTTAACAATAACACAAATGTCTTCAGACTTTAATCAAATACACAAAAAGAATATTCTTAACTTAACTTAAATAGTTTTATTAATTAAATAATAAAATAATTTGTGTTTTTATTAATGTTTGGGCAAATTTAAGTAATGAGAACGTAGAAATGACAACGTGTCTAATGTATGATCGTTTAATTTTGACTGCAAATGGTTACAAAAGTAACCTGCTGACGAGAACATTACCAATCCTCTATGTTCAATTGTTCACGACTCGTGGTCGCGACTTACGGCTCCAGTTACACACGCACGATATAAAATAAAAACAAGACTAATCACAACGAATGTTTCTTTACAAATGAATCACAGACACAACAATTTTAGTTTGTCCTCCGTAGATAGATCGATTCAACAGTTGGCGCAGTTGAAACACGTGGTGTGAGGGATTCCCATGCGATTTATATTTAAAAAAAATACCGAAAATGTCGAAAATCCCGGTTTCCATAAATCCAATCCCGGTATTTTGAAGCATGCATTTTTGTACGGGATCCCGGTATTTTTGAAAGTCGGGATCCCGGTTTGCGACCCCTAGTTTATACACTTTCTGGTTGCCATACTAAAACAAAAATAACGTACAACGAAAGCACATGATGGATTTAACAGCGGCACTGAATCCGAGTAACAGAGGTGCCACTTATATAGTCTTCGTGGCTGAGCGGACTATGCAAACAAGTCAGTATATACTCAGAAAAGTTCAAATTACATAATATGATGTATTTGAGGCATATATTTGATGTAGGGGTTGAAAACTTGTACACAATTGTGGAAACTATAATTAGTGCACATTTCAGTATAATACCTAGATAATATTTTGTTAATGAATCGTGAAAAATATGTACGTGACAGAATCAAAATCAATAAACATGCATACATAACCGGCACATACTTTAACTCAAACCCCAGATCCACTACAAACCAGTGTAATCAATTAAATTACAGCGGGCTAAACTCTAAATATTTTTTTAAGTACCTGGAAAACTCTTTCTTTATTTTCATTCCAGTAACGTGCTGTTCAAGTATCCAAAATACTTTTAAAAAACCCTCTGTCTAGTTATTATAAGCCTACAATGGAACAGACATTTAAAAATGTGATTATGATAAATATTAATTAAGATGTTTAAAGTATTCAGAACATTAGTACAATAATGCAATATTTAATTTCCAGTGTTCCAAGATGTTCATGTGATGATATTCGTGGGCTTCGGCTTCCTGATGACATTTCTGCGACGCTACGGGTTCAGTGCAGTGGGGTTCAACTTCCTGCTGGCATCCCTCATGGTGCAGTGGGCCATGCTGTGCCATGGTTTCTACGATCTTGACGAGAACAATAAAATCCCTGTGAGCATTTCCAGGTACTGCCTAAACCGAAGCGCCATAACGCGTTCTATTAGCGCTGCAAGCGTAATCGAGATCCACCCTTCACTTTTTGAATCAAAATAAAATTGTTTTTGTTCCAGCCTCTTGAAAGCGGATATTGCTGCGGCAGCTGTTCTCATTTCCATGGGAGCCGTGCTCGGGCAGACTTCTTACGTGCAGCTCTTAATTATGGGTTTTATTGAAATAGCGGTTTTCTGTGCAAATTTGTATCTAGGGATCGAAATTTTCAAGGTAACGCCAATAATAACTTATCAGTTTGGAAATAATCCAGGAAATATATGAAAGAGCTAGCTTCTGTTAAAAAAACTAAAATAGAAGTAATATTTATTGCATCGTGTAGGGAAAAATAACATGTGAGCAAACGAAAATAAAATCAAGCTTGGCTTTGAAATATTTGTTTCTGTTGGTGGCACTGTAAGTCTATGTCAAATTCGAGGTTATCAGATTAGGTTTTGCATCAGTCTGTGTCAAAACTGACGCAAAACCTAACCTGCTAACCTCGAATTTGTCAAATACTTGCAGTGCCACCAACACAAACAAATATTTCAAAGCCAAGCTTGATTTCATTTTTGCTTGCTCACATGCTATGCCGAATAAGATATCAAAGGCTTTCTTTAATTGGATTTGAAGAAAGTGCCGCCATCTTTCCTTGTAGAAAGAACCGTTACGGTGTAATCGATAGTTCGATCAACACCTTCAAAACAATTTTAAAAACTTCGGAGTATGAAATGACACATTCATATCAACTTATTGGTGAGTTATTTAAAATATGAACTCCAAATTTGTCAATTTACTACACAATGAAGTTTATTTAAACTTAAGTTCTATTTCATCGATAGTTATAATGCCGTAGGTTATTTTTGATGTCAGCATGTAACACTAAGTTATAAGAAGTACATTAGGACATTTTTATATTTTTAAGAAACATAAATAAGTTACTTCACAGCTAGCTATGTCCAGTGTTGAATTCAGACTGATTACTCCGGGGGGGAAAATGAAACGTTTGGGGGGTATTTTTATCTATTCCCGCGCAATTCACCCATTCTTTAATAGATTAAACCATGAAATGGTAATGTTTCCGGGGGGGAATTTTGTACTGCCCGGGAGGGAATTTCCCCCCCCCCGGTCACCCCCCCTGGATTCAACACTGGCTATGTCGAACTACATTTTTAATATTTTTAAGTTGCCACGGCAGCTATTGACACTGCTTGAACAACTACCAAGTAATTTAAATCAAAATTGAATTCCGCTCAGAATAAAACTTAATAGTACTAAAATGTACCCCTAAATCTAAAAAGCTACTTAAATAGCTTAATTTTAGAAATTTCATGTTCAATCTCTAAGAAGTATTTTATGAAGTATATACTATATACAGTGCTTTCGTAAAGTAGCTGATAAATTCGTTAAAAATTCAAGAAATAACTTTTGGAAAAAACGCTTGGTCCCGTCGATTTTTATTTTTATTTGGGTGCCCGCGTATGAGGTATGGCGTTATCGATGTTTTTTTTAATGGAAACGCCCTTTTTTAATTACGGAATATGAAAGAACACATCTTTTTTCTTACGCTAAGGTATTTTTTGTGTATAGGTCACATTACCAAAAATTGAGAAAAAAAAATTAAATTTAGAAAACACTAAACTTAATTTTAATAAGTATGATTTTACGCTTTTATCAATGACAGCAATCAATAAAAACCATATCGCTCGTCTTAGGTACTGTCAGGCAGACAACGGTGCACAATTTGTACATTTAATTTAGATGTTTTTTAAATGACTATTGCAACTAAATTTAGTATGTTGCAATTATAATTGTTTTTCTTAATTTTTGATCATCTGATCTATATTCAAAAATTAGCTTAACGTAAGTAAAAAGATGTGTTCTTTCAAATTCCGAAAAAAGGGGGTGGCCATTTAAAAAAAAAACATCGATAACGCCATACCTCATACGCGGGCACCCTGTATGTATGCATTTTATTTCAAAAAAGGCTCAATAAAAATCTACTGGTCCGAGCGTTTTTTCCAAAAGTTATTCCTTGAATTTTTAACGAATTTATCCACTACTTTACGAAAGCACATATTTCCTCAAGCTCCCGAGTTGGAGCATAGAACCTCGACAAATGCTCGCCATCGCGTTCTATTTTGGGCTATTTGTTTTACTTCCAGCCACGATCGTCCTGTTTTTTAATTCTTGTAGGATTGTCCTTCACCACGTTGTTTTAGGCCTCCCTCTCCCTCTGCTACCTTGGGGGTTCCAGTCTAGTGCCGCTCTCGCGATATTGTCAGGATTCCTTCGTAGAGCGTGCCCGATCCAGTTCCATTTTCTTAGCCTGATCTCGTGGGTTTGTTTTGAGCGCCTCCATACTTCCTCATTTGTTACCCGATATGACCATTTAATTTTTAATATTTTGCGAAAGCATCTATTGACGAATACCTGTAGTCTCGAATTTGTGGTTGCTGAGGCTTTCCATGTTTCACATGCATACAATAAGACGGATTTTACGTTAGAGTTAAACACTCTTGTTTCTGGATAAATTCGGGCTGTTCCATATTTCTTTTAGCATAGCGAAGGCTCCTCTGGCCTTCCTAATGCGACTTTCTATGTCTTCTTCTGTGCGCCCTGTGCTAGTTACTACGCTGCCTAAGTAAGTGAACTGTTGAACATCCTCTACTGATGTATTGTGGATGATGAACCTGCGTTGGTTGTTGTTATTGATTTTTAGGGATTTAGTTTTTGTAATATTTATGTCTAGGCCTACTATTTGGGCGTGTTCAACCAACCAGGGTCCCGAGTGGTGTAGCTTGAACAAGCGTCCACGTTCGATCAGCAGAGTTAAGCAACGCTGTCTCTGGTCAGAACTTGGATGGGAGTTCCACGGCTGCATCTCTCGGCGCCTCGTGGTACGGCTATCACGGAAAAAAGTTGGTCCCGGCGGTCATACAACATCATGACAGTCGTTAGTGGGGTTGGAAGTCCTCATAACTGCACAGCGACGCCTATAATTGGCCTAACGGCTGTTGGCTAAGTGCGAATTAAATAAATAAATAAAATAAATAAACTGATCAAGGCGCGATTGTATTTTATTAAAAGTGTGCGCCACAAGACATATATCATCTGCGTAGTCTAGATCTAACAGTTGCTGCTGTAGTCCCCATGTGATTCCTCGTTGTTGGTGGTTTGTTTTGTTCATAATCCAATCTAGTGCTATATTAAAGAGTAGTGGGGACAGGGGGAAACCTTGTTTAACGCCTTTAAAGACTGGAAATGTTTTTGCACTCTTTCCTCTGTGAAGTACGCTGCATCGTGCATCTTTTTAGGGATATTATTTTAGATGGGATTCGGACTAATTCTAGTATATGCCTAAGTGCTTTGTGGGCTAGGGAGTCGAAAGCGCATTTAAAGTCTATGAACACAATGCGTAGTGGGGATCTCCACTATATGCATTGTTCTATTATTATTCTCATGCTGTAAATGTGATCAATGGAAGATCTGTTTGGCCTAAAGCCTGCCTGTTTATTTCTGAGGTTCTTTTCCACATCTTTATCATCCTTGTATTTGTGATTCGAGCTATAATTTTGTTGATCATGTTGAGGAGTGCAATGCCTCTCCAATTATTGCACTTAGACATCGCCCTTCTTTGGAAGCTTGGTTGTGAGTCTGCTTTTAAGAATTCAGCCGGTATGTTGTCTGGACCTGTCGCTCACCCTTCTCGCAGTTTGTATATTGCTGCTATAATTTCATGACTGGTTGGAGGGTTCATGTTAATTCTCAGAAGAGCCTGTGCTACTCCCTGCGGTTGTGTCTCTTTCTCTTCAAGTGTGCTCAGTAGACTAAAGAAGTTGTCCTCCCAGATTCTCATTTGTTCTCTTTCTGAGGTGATAATATTTCCACTGTTGTCTTTCATTGGTTTGCTGGTATATTGGGATCTCTTTGCTAATTTTTTAGTTATCCTGTAGACTTCTTTTAGATTCTTCCTTTGCATTGCCTCCTGCGCTTGTTCCGTTAACCTGTCCACCCATCTTCTTTTGTTCCTTCTTGCTGTTCTTTTAACTTGCTTGTCGATTTCATGTAATTGTTGAGCTAGTTGTCTCTTAGTTTCGCTTCCGGTGGCTGCATTTACTCTACTCTTCATATCTCTCCTCTCATTTGTGATTGCCCATGTTACGTCGGACATCCATTCCTCTTTTGCTCTCCCCTCCTTTTCCAGCAGTTTTTCCCCTGTGTCGTGTAGTTTTTTCTTGTATTCTCTCCATCTTTCTTCGTGATTTCCATTTCTGTCTGCTTCACTGGGTTGTTCGTCCTTTAAAATAATTTTCCTAAATTCTCGGAGTATGAATGGGCTTTTGTTTTTGCAGCTTCTATTGGTTTCTTGTTATCTTCGGATGTTCTGACCTTATTGATCGTAGTTTTATCTGTATTACACCAACTAGTAAGTGATGGTCACTCGCCATATCTACCACTCTTTTATTCCGTACGTCGTTGAGAGAATGTCGCCATTTCTTGCTTATTTTGTTACGGTTTGATAAGACTTTTACGAAACCGCGCCGGCTCATACAAAAATTCACGTAAAAGCTAAACGGCCAACGCGGACGATATTTCTTACAATCGGGACAGTGACGCACCTAGGACCACTGCCCTGTCCGTAACAAGATATGCCGGCTAAACTACAGTGGAGCGAGGGTTGGTTCTACACGAGATTACCTACGGGCAACGGCTTACGGGACGTTAAACAATGACAAAATTAATTTAGCGACACCCAGTGTCATCAATAAGAACGAAAATGCAAAGATATACTCACAGTGAAACCGGGAAATCCATGAGCCTACCTTTCAACTTTACACCTTGGCAAAATCTAAAGCTAAACGGGGAGAGAATATTTGTGCACGGCCTCACGACTCCCAATACTGCGGCGACGAGCGCACTGACTTACCTGCGACGCTTAATCCAGGCACCACCGTACATAAATCTGACAAAGTGTATAATTTAACCTGTAAATAAGCATGCACAGGTCCGTAGTAAAAATCATAAAGTAACGCACAGTAAACCGATCGATTGGTCTAACACAATACAACAGCGCCGACGTCGTCAGCGTACACAGAAAGTAGAAACTAACAAATGGGCACTATAGCTAAAAGCCCAGCTGGGAGGTCGCCTTACTTCTAAAATATTGCGGGAATTGTAACAATTGGTACACTGCCCCAACTCGGATGGCTCGCACTTGCCTTGAAGAACGTTTGTTAGAGTTTCCGCACAGCCCAAGCGAGCGGCTGATGATTAAGCACATGAATTATCGTCTGCAAGCGACCCACGCTGGCGGCTGGCATGTAACAGGAATGATTAATTATAAATAGCCTAAGCTGTCGGCTGGCATTTAACATGAATGAATATTTATAAACAGCCTTCGCTGGCGGCTGGTATGTAACATTAATGATTAATTAAAAATAACGCACACTACCTTGATTGATTAGCTTTGCCTGGCTGCGTCGATTATCGTCCGGCGCCAGCCGTGAAAACAGACGTGTCGTGACCTGAAGCGTGGGCGCTGTGCGAAGTGCAATGATCCCAGGTGAGGGAATTCTCACAGGAAACAACCTAAAACTATCGAAACCTGTATATGTGTGCGTTCTAAAAAACTGGATCTCCCAATGTAGTGAAGAAGAACGGCCCAACAGGCCGTCGGAAATTTGCAGAACAGAAGGTCATCAAAATCAACAAAAGGACACGCACAAACCACCCCAACGAACACCACTTCACTCTAAGCAGGCCAGTAATGAACTCGACAAGCACAAGCCGCTACTCTCGCTATATCAACTGTCTGCAGTAGCGGCCGGTGACTAACTAACCCAACCCTGACGCTGCTCCACCTGCAGCCAATCACGAAGCGAGAAAAATTCCGCCGTTAACTCGGCTCGACGAACTTTCTAGAACGACAGCCTCGTGTATTTATTAAAAGAACGGGCCTTAATACACTAACAATAAATTGAACAGTTCCCGTACGCATTTCTACAATGGAATACCCATTATACGAGAACTAGAAAGTACAATACACCTGTGTCATAAATCTCGACATTTTCAAGTTGCTCTAACTTTTGGTCAGTTTAAGATAAAATATTGAATAATATACTCATTTTAAAGGGAGTTTAATGCTCTACAACTTCTTTTCTGAGGATTTTCATTTCAAATGAATGGTAAAGAAGTTAAGAGCCAAAGATTATGAAAAAAACGTGAGGCAAAAAAAGGTTTTTCAAAAATTTTTGAAATTCACAAACGTATACTTCAAAAACTATAACAGAAACAAAAAATGGATAAAATATCCTTGTAGAAAATTTTATTAGCTTCAATTTTGTACATAACCACTTTTTTGCTACGGCTAACAGTTTTCGAGATATAAGCGAAAAACCAAAAATCTGGATCTTCTTCGTGCCCCCTGCACTCCCCTCGCCTACTAAGTACGAGGACTTTTAGGACTTTTGGTATGTTTATTATTATTTATTTATTTATTTATTGCACTCATACAAAAAAAGGACAATAAAATATAATTACAACTTTCTTGGCCACATGAGCCGACGCGACGGCTTGTGTGTCGCACAGAGGATAGCAATTTTATAATGGAAACAATAAAGAAGCCGACCTGCGATTAATTAATAAAATTAAGCAATGGTAGTAAAAATCGCAGATCAACCCCCCTACAGTTTATACACCACGGCAGCTCTGAAAACTCTTTACTCACCGCGATGGCCCTAACTAACTCAAATTTCGGCGGCCTTGGATCGTAGGTTCAAATCATCAGCTGTGTACCCTGGAATGTCTTCAAAAAATGAAAGGAAATGGGGGCCAGAAATCAAAAGATATCAAATAATAAGAGGAAATACACTGCAAGTGACTAGCGTTTAATTAATAGCCAATAAAATAGTCTAGTAGTGTCAGTAGTAAATTATCAGATTAATTAAAATGCAAATAAAGTGATAACAAAGTTGTGTACGTTAACTGAAGGTTGCGACACGCATAAATTCAAAAAACCCCTTTCGGGTTATTTTAATAACTTTACCAACAAATCATTCGTGAGATAAGCTTATCACAGTCATTTAATAAAACCTTCTGTTAGGCTATTGAAAATAAAAAAGCGTGACTGCCGGCCGGGGTAGCTACACCCTTCGGTTCAAAATAAGCTGGTCGTGAATTGCTACCATAATGGACGAAGTCGCCGTGGATGCAAATTATAGCAAAGGCACCCTCGAACGGCAGCAACTAAGCAGAGCGCCAGCAGGTGTCGAAAATGCGATAAGGCTAGCGGCTTGGGCTCCGAGAAAAACTCGTGGTTGAAACTGGTAATAAAGAGCTAAGAAAAAATGTAATTACTATGCGAATAACAAAACAGAAAAGCGCCATTATACCTGATCATAATCAGCCCTTAGGAACACAAAGCTTATTAGAATAATTGAGCGCACGTAATTTGACTTGAACAAACATAATTTAACCACGCCGGTGACGGCGGGCCAAAAATAGCAAGTGCGAGGTATGGACAATTTGAGCCCAAAAGAAGGCTCGCACTCTGATAAGAGATAGCGCGGGTCGAGAGGGCATTGCGCAAACGAAAGGAACTCGATACAGGTACAAAATAAGCTGCTTTGGAAAATTTACGAATTTGAAATGCAAAGAATTTATAATTCAACTAAAAATATACAGGTTAAGCCTGAAATAATTGGATAACTGGCGAAACAATTAGGCGAAGCCAAAAAAATTGTTTCATAATAAGTAATAATAATATATCTTACTAATATTACGTGTAAGTAAAAATGGTGAACTAGTCCAAACACAGCCTTGAAGTCAAAAATTGGGATCTAGGCATTGCCCTCTAGACCCTCCTGTTGAGCATTCATTGACGGGAGTACTAGCACAAACGGGATGCTATAGAAATGTTATGGTTGTGAAGAATACGTAATATATTTACTCATTAGTTATGCGTAAAAACAAACTAATAGATAAGGGCACGTAACTAACTGTGTCATGCTCCGTCAAACCACGCGAAGTAGAAGAGCTACTACGTAAAACAAGCTAAAAAAAATAACGAGTACAAAAGGAAGCAACTGTCAGACGTAAATCATATATTTGTCCAGAATAACGGTCTGGAAATGCTAACAGTGTACCGAAGGGGCCCTTAAGAGAGTCTATATTGATAAGAAACGGAAAAGTACATAAATTAGTAGTAGCTCGTAAATGAGCAGGTGAGATTATTAACTCAAACTCAGTTTGTATCCGACACATAGATCATGAATAAAATTTCAGATGTTTCGACATAGAGATCCAAAATAAATTGAGGTTCGATCAAACAATATAATCTGAGGCGATTGACACATTAATTAGATTTATAAAAATTAATTGATACACGAATTGTACAGCGCAATCATATAAGAAGATTCTGGCGTAAGGTACCAATCGAGCGAATTAATAAACGCCCTCAATGAAAACCAATCAGTACTCAAGCAAAAACTATAAATTAACTTCGCGCATACGGTCGTCGAAATAACCTCTTCGAACGCAACGATTTCACATAAAATAATAACTTTCTTGTTCGTTTTCAGTACACAATCCTCGCTATGGTAGCCGAATAAGGTGTTCTAAAGTGTATACTCAAGTTAATCAGTTTACTATTCTTCTTGGAAATGTAAATATAATACGGCCTCGAAAGGTGTAGAAAATGAACGAATGGAAATAGGTGGATAATAAATAGACATCCACCGCTAATAAGGTTGATACTAAAAAACGTTAAATCAGGAAACTGGTAGTCGTACTCCGCCTACAAAATTTGAAAGTTTAGGCTCGAGTCGAATCATCTTTCCAACGGGCGCAAACCATCAAACCAGGAATTTATTTTGTATTAGGAAGAGTGAGATGCGTTGCTAGTCACCCGGAAAGTTAGAATAATCAAAGGGTCGGATCTTAATGGCTACATGCTGGGAAAACCCGAAGAAATCAGTGTTCAATTCTATCTGGTATGGAATTCCTAGTACAGCTTGCGTGTACTGCTATACTTAACTAAGCATTAGACGACGCGGAAATATAAATAATCGAATCCTGATCGTGATTGGCCAGCAGATATCTTGCTTTTCAAAACCTGCAGTATCCCAAAGTAATCAGGCAGCTGCGGTGGTCCAACAATAATACCAAGACCACCCCTGTGAAGGACGATTTCCTCGAGAGGAAACCGAACGCAAAGCGTCACTCACAGAAAACCCTGTTCAAATACGGCGTGATGTAGCTTCAGAAGTAAAAGTAAGAACTTTCCAGATTTCCGAAAAAGAAATAAAGGCCGGAAAATTATTTATTTATTTCGCACTTAGCCAACAGCCGTTAGGCCAGTTATAGGTGTCGCTGTGCATTTATGCGGACTTCCAACCCTACTAACGATTGTCATGATGGTATTATGACATCCGGGACCAACTATTTCCGTGGCAGCCGTACCACGAGGCGCCGAGACAAGCAGCCATGGAACTTCCATCCAAGTTTTGACCAGAAAGAGCGTTGCTTAACTCTACTCCGAACTCTGAAAAAGAACCTGTAAATCTCTACGGCGTAAAAACAAATAATATTTCTTTAGGAACTTGCGTATTCACTATTGCTGAAGTGCAAGAGCTACTAAATAGCCTGGATGTAAGCAAGGGGGCTGGACCCGATAATATTCCAACTATATTTGTTAAAAACTGCTCGACATCATTATCTGAGCCGTTAACTATTATCTATAATAAATCTGTATCTGAAGGATGCTGCCCTTCTGCGTGGAAAAGGGCTCTTGTAACTCCTGTACATAAATCCGGCAGCAAAAGCGAAATAAATAATTATCGCCCAATTTCAAAACTTTGTGTATTTAATAAAGTATTGGAAAAACTAATATACAACGTAATATTTCATACATACAAAGAAATTATTATTCCGGAGCAACATGGTTTTTACTCCAAGAGATCAGTTGTGTCAAACTTGCTTGTTTATACCAACTTTATTAATAAATCTATGGATGAACGTTCGGAAGTCCACGCTGTGTACACCGATTTCAGTAAAGCGTTTGACAAAATTGATCATTCACTACTAATTAAAAAATTATTGGATATCGGTGTACATGGAGATCTTCTGAGGTGGATTATTTCATATTTAAGTAATAGAAGCCAGTGTGTAACAGTCAATGGTTATGTGTCGGAAACTGCCAATATAACATCTGGAGTACCCCAAGGATCGCACCTAGGACCTTTGTTTTTTATTCTGTTTTTAAATGACATTTCTCTCTGTTTTAAATATTCAAAATTTTTATTATACGCTGATGATCTGAAAATTTATGCCAAGATCACCACAGTAAGCGATTGTCAAAAATTGCAACATGACATTAATAGATTTGTCATCTATTGCTTTAACAATCGCTTAGTACTGAATCCTGATAAGTGTAATTGCATACAGTTTACAAGAAATCGCAATGGAATAAATTACACTTATCAAATTAACAATACAAATGTAAACAATACGCTCAGCATCAAGGACTTAGGTGTTATATTGGATAGCAAACTGAGATTTGACAAACACATTGACTCAATTACACAGAAAGCTTATAGAGTATTAGGATTTATAATTAGAACATGTAAACCTTTTAATAGCGCTACCACAATGATTTTATTGTACAATTCATTAGTCAGAAGTATACTTGAATTTGCTGTATCCGTGTGGAACCCGCAGTATAATATTTACATTTCAAGAATCGAACGAATTCAAAATAAATTTATTAAACATCTTAAACATAAATTTATGCATTTTTCCGATAACTTGCACACGTTAGTATCCCGACGAAAACTAATCGACATGTGTACACTATTTAAATTGATGAATTATCAAATAGATTGTGCGGATTTATTGTCGGAATTTTACCTGCGGGTTCCACAGCGAATGACCCGAAGCAATGACCTCTTATCTGTATCTGTTTGCAACACCAATTGTGCTATTAACTCTCCAGTGTACAGATTATCTGTCAATTTCAATTTTTATAATGCTCGTGAAAACTGTCCTGATATGTTTGTATGTTCTTTTAGAGAATTTAAAAATAAGATGTCTAGTGTAATTCTTAGATTGCGGAATTAAGTCATTAATTAATTTTAGATCATTTACCATTTTGTTATCAGTCATATTCTATTTTCTTTGTTATTTTTTGTTCGGCTTATAAACGCAGACTGCTATATATTAATGATTATGTTTATGTAGTGGTAAATTGTTATAGGGTGTCCGTCTTTGATGTACATCTGTTATTTACCCAAAAATAAAATAAATAAAATAAAAAAAAAAACGTGGACGCTTGTTCAAGCTACACCACCCGGGACCTTCTCTCACATCCACATTACACGCGGGAAATTTTGAAACCAAAGGAATGTCGTTTGTGGATCTAAAGGCTGCTAAAACTATGTAAGTGATCCTATATGCCACAACGGCGCCGCTTTCGAAATTGTCGCACTTGTAGCAAATCGGACGAAAATGTTTAGGCGGCCGGCACTAAGCATAGTGGACATTTGAAGGATACTACCGCGTGTCCAGGAATGTTTTCCTCACTTATTTGTTGAATATATCGAAGGTGGTGGGAGTAGGCGGGGCAACACACCTTGCGGTTAAAGGCAACGCCTTGGACATTTGGCTGCAATGGATCGGTCCACCGGTAAACAAGGCGCCATTTGTGTTAGAGCAAACCTTGTCATAGAAATCGTTCGGACCATATTCCCAGGAAAAGTGATATATAAGCTGGGGAACTCCAGATTTAACACCCATGGATTTCTTTCTATGGGCATATCTCAAATTTGAAGGAAGTTGAAGCAATTAAAACAAATCATCCGTGATCAAATCCTGAAAATTACTCATATGGAGACGAGTTCCCTATTCTGCCTTGAGGAGATGCTGTGGCACGAAGAATGTCGTTTTCCACAAATAATTTTCTGTTTTTGGGAAAGGCGAAGAAAGTATTGCAATCGTGAAAAGTCATCTTCCGAAATTCTTTCAGATCTTCGCGTTTAACTTCCTAGATGACGAAAAACATGTTTTCTCAGTTCCGCCGGTCTGTCTGTTTGTTCGTCTGTCTGTCTGTCTGTCTGTCCGTCTGTCTGTCTGTCGGTCTGTTGGCGGTATAGCTCAAAAACTATTTGTTGGAGGAATCGATATTTTACATGCAGATTATACGTCTACCTGGCTCGAAAGCAAACATACTTCTAGTAAAATATATGTAAACACGGTGAGCACCATAAAAAGTTTAAATTCTATCTATTTTTGCTTTATCTTGCCAACTATGTATTAGTTAAATCAAAGTAATATTTTTCACATAGCTCAGGGTTCTACCCTTGATGAAAATAGGCATATTTTAGACCCAACATATACGAGTGACCACCTTAAAATATTAAATTATTTTTATTCATTGATATTTTCAACTTTTTAATTTCAAATTTTGCCAATTTTTGCTAAAACTCAAGAATTATTAGTTAATTAAGAATATTGTTTTCGCATAGCTCACATTCTTTCCCTTGACATAAAATGGGAATATTTGGGACCCAACATATGCAGGGTGAATAGCTGAAAAAATAAATTCCTTATTTTTATTTGATATCTTCCAAATTTTTAGTTTCAAAACTTCCACTTCCGGGGAAAGTTCCAAATAAAGCCACTTACAATTTTTTTGATTATTTTACTATATACTTCCGTTAACTCAGATATACTTATCCAAAAAAATAATGGCTGGCCAAAGTTAAAAATATTAAAAATGTAGCTTGATATCTACCTGATAAGGATTTTCCAGACGTATAGCTTGCAATTCGGGCCGAATCTATATATTTAAAACATATGTGTTTCTTTTTCGGTACTTATTTTGAGCCGATTTTGATCATCCTCTTTTACTGCTCTCGCCTAAGGTGATGGAAGTATTGTGATCGTGAGAAGGTCACCTTCTGAGATTTATTCAGATATTGACGCTTCAGGGATCTTAAATCTCAATTCCGTCTGGCTGTATGTCCGTCTGTTAGCGGTATAACTCAAAAGCTACTTGTTGAAGAAAGACGATATTTTACAGGCGGGTTATATGGCCACCTGGTTCGCAACCGAATATACTTTCAGACAAAGACATATGATGAACATCTTAAAAATATAAAATATTGTTTATTTTTGCTTTAAAGCAAGACTAGATAAAAGTAATAATTTGCATAGGCTTTAGGTTTTTACCCCTTATGAAAATGAAACCCAACAGATACAGGGTAAATATCGTAACATGATAAAAATGTGCAGCGATCAACGCGTTCCTTATATAGAGTCAGAATCGATACAACTGCTCTGCCGGCGTGGTTTAGTGGTTAAAGCGGAGTAGTAATCGAATTCGGCCTGATCGATCACGTGGGAGCTATCCTAGGAGACCGAGTTCGAATCCCAACGACTTTTTTATTTGTAAACTGATGTAATTCACACTAAAGATTTTGTGTAAACCCCTTTACAGATTGTTTTATGCATGTATACTTTTAAGTTGTTTTCCCATAGCTCAGGTTTTTACCCTGAAAATAGGAATATTTTGGACCCAACCTATAGGGCGCCTTAAAAAATTAAATATTTTTCCGTTTGATATTTTCACTTGCGATGGAAGTTGGGAGTGAAGCCCATTTGAGTTTTTTAAATAAAATTTGCCACTGTGTAGTTTTCAAAATTATTTTGCAAATAAGGATTTAAGTGATAGAGAAAAACAACATATTCTAGCGGTCAATGCTATAACATTCTGACATCAAAAATGATGTTTAAGGCAGTGTATATATACTGTAGATTATATTTAAATTTACCGATAAGTATTTTGTTCCACCTTTTCCATCGCATTTCCTAACATCGAAGAAATATAACTCCCTAAATTTGGATGTGTAACAAATTTGTAAAATCAATATGTGCTATTTTTCAAATCTTGGATTATTTCTTCTTTAGTTTGAATTTTGGCAGGTATCGAAAGTTCCCGTCATCAGAATTCAGAAACATTTCTGAATGCTCAGTTATATTTATTATGCCGCAAATTGATTAACGTAAAGCCACAAAAGTGGGTTGCTATTAAGTCGATGCTTTTGAATTAACCTAGAATTACAACATTTTATATAGGTAATTTTCCAAACTGCCTTAAATAGATGTAGAATTGTCCATTACTGTGTAACGGCTCTCACTGCAAGGAAATATATATGAACCTATTTGTAAAAAAAATTAAGGATCTTTCAAATAGCTTCACGTAATATAGCTACTTCAGAAAAATGGAAAAGCTAATTTTTCTTCCATTTTTGTAAGATAGTGGCAATTTTCCTCTACTCCGATTATATAAAACTGTTGTTTCGTTATCCAAACCATTACGAAAAAATGGGTTCCAAACTTGTTTTTCTAGGCCTAAGTCCTATATTTTCTACACTAGAAAACCTGTAAAATTTGTATCAATGTTATCTTTACATCAAACACAGAACGACTGTTTGGTGTAAGTTAACAATACCGTTCCCAATTTTAAAACAAAAATATAAACGCGTTTGTTTTCTTTTAATCGATATCCTGTGCCTTATTGTTTGGAAAAACAAACGCAATCAACAGTTCGGAATAATTGCGAAGTTTTCTGCCGGAGGCAGTATTGCAAAAGACATTTTCACAATCGCTTTTATTTAATACAAACAGGTGGCAGATGCCGGAGGTTCAATATTTGTACACGTTATGGGAGCCTACTTTGGACTTGGAGTAAGTTACGTGCTTTGCCGAAATAAAAAGGGATCAGAAGTTCAAAATTCCCTGGAAGGTTCAAGCTACACGTCGGATTTATTCGCCATGGTTGGTAAGGGCACTGTAAACACTTCTTCTGGCTTATGTTTCTAAAAGCTTCGCGGCAAGCCGTTTTAATCTCGCAACGAAATAATTTTAAATTTTAATTATTATCGCGTTAGGAGAAAGTAAAGTTCGCATCATCCTGCCGTGCTAGATTAACTGCAGCGCTCCAGCCACGGGCTTTTCTACAAATGATTAACTTAACTCCATGTAGTTGACGTCTCTAACTTGTTTAAGCTTTGTCCCTTTAGGGTTTGCTGACAACTTTCCCTTCGCGGGTCTCCTTAACATTCAGCCCTTTCCGTATACTCGCATCAGCAGTAACACAGTATTGCTTTGTAGCAAACAGACTCGTTCTTAAGCAGAACACCGCCTGAATAGGGCATTCCACCTGCCAGTCCTTCTCCATTTTCGAACGGGTTGTTGCCCTTCGCGGGCATAAATTTTTGCTGCCGTGCCTCTTTTTATAACTTTATAGTTTCCGTTTTCTTTCGCGTTTTTCTCGCGTTTGTATTTCGGGTTGCCTCCTCCCCCAATTGTTATCATATTTATTTGCATAAATGTGCTAAGGCTTGCACGTCGCGCTGGAGTTAATGATGCTTCAGCACGAAAATTATTTATGGTGCTTTTATGAGTCTTTCGCCACCCATTTTGGAAAAATCTATACTCAATATTAACGCCAGCTAATTAATTCATAAAGTAAAATCAGGAAATTAAAACTTTTCTCTATTGGTACCTTCTAACGCATCGGTGTCTGACAAGAGGTTTATGGGAAACTGCTTAATTTTATTCATAAGCATGGATAAACCGGTTTTATCTATTAACTCAACCAAGTAAGAGGATATTAATTTGTCATTTAATAAAAAATCACATTCTCATGAAATACTACGAGGTGTACAGAAAATAGGCGATACTTAAACAGGTCAAATTAAAATTTAAAAAGGCATGAGGTCTTTCAGTACAAATAGATACAAAGAAGAAATCGTCCTGGTAAGTTAAGTCTTTCTCCAGTTATCAAGTTCACATTCATGCGGCGTAATATAATTCATTATACTTAATATATATATGTTCGGCCCGGGGTTAATAGGAACCGTTTGTATCGTTTTAATATGTAGCATCCTCTGTTCATAATCAACCAACTCGTATATTTTGTCTTGATTTTCAAGCTTTTTTCCATTATTGGTATGTCGTCGGTTAAGTTGTCGCTTTTTCATTAATGTGTGTTTGGTTGCCTATCCTCCTGGTCTATTTTCGTGAGAAGAGAAACCTTGGAGATTTCTCGAAAATATTGCCTATTTAGAGGTAGTGATTTCCTGTAACCGTTTTGGACGGGTAGAGTGACAAATTGCTTTGTGGTGGATACTTCGGAAATGCACTTTATGTGAATTTTAAAAATCGTCTTGTATCTTTGAATTTTTCGATCAGCAGCAATGTATAGTACATACAGTCGCTGAAATGTATCTAGCAATGCTAGGATTTCGAAATATTACAGAAGAAAACTTATCCCTACCCGCTCTACGGCCTCCTTTCACCCCGCTTAGTATTTTGCTCTTGGTGCTCTGATGCCATCACGAGGAACACCTAGAAAAAGCACTTTTAGTTGTGCCGTCCAGCTACGCTGGAAAAAAATACCTCCTTCCCAAGGCCTCTCCCTCCTACGGTTCCACATCGTCATGCTGGGAAAAAACCCGCAGACTCCGATCTTGGAGTTCTTTGAGGCAGCTTAACCACAAAATGTAGGATCAACACGTCCTGTGCCTCCTTCTTGGTCGACGCCTGCAGTTTGTGCATACCAGGTACCCCGTTCACGATTTAGACTCGTGTCAAGCCATTTCTAACGCGAGGAGAATTGGAAAAATATCTCGCGTGTGTATTCCAAATCCTTATGGTAGTGCCGTAGTACGATTCTAGGCAGATCGTTGTAGAATTACTGGGTTGCTTTACTTAATTTTATTACCTTGCTTATGGCGAGTTAGACGTATTTTGGAATTTTTAATATATTTGTAGTAGCTGATAGTTTTGACGATTTTAGTCACAATCAGCAAATTCGTTGGGCACGTTCAGTTATGATTCTTGTGCGCTATAATGTTAATTGAGAGGGAGTATTGAAGCTTTAGTATGTGGCTTGTGAACGACTACTACACGTATTAAAGTGTAGTATAAATATTAGGACAAAAAAGTTCTTCTACGCTGATCTCGTTCCTCAGAGAAAACTAACCTCAGATGCGAATATTACTCCAGCTACTTAGTCTTCGCACGGTTCTCATCAACGGTTGGGAGAAGTGTGCTCGTGCAGATAATTTCAAGGACAACTATATACCAATTTACTATCTATTCAGTTTGTCAATAGTGTATATACATAAACAATTTTACATATAGAACGAGTAAAAACTAAGATAACATTTTGAATAAAATCAGTCACGGTTACTATAATTACAACAAAATAAAACCAGGTTAAAATGACATCACCACAAATACATTAAAATAGGTATATAAAATTAGAGATATATCTTTTATAATTCTGTTGATATTTACATAAGTGCAAGCATTCGCCATTTACTGTCGCCCCTCCCCTCCCTGTAAACATGTCCGTTGACACACATGTTATGCCATGTTTTGGAGCTGATCATATATAATGTAAATAAACCTTGGCTTGCAGGAATTTCGTATTTTTATTTTATTCTATGGTAATGCTATGTGGCTTGGAAATTTACACTAACAGCTGTAAGTCTTCTGATTTGGAGCATTTCGAACTAGTAGAGCTTCTGGACAACCCACCACATGCTGCTCAGAAACTTACTGCCAAAACTGCTACACCTCGAGACATATGAATCACAGTGTTTTGTTTTCAAGCAGCAAACCTGAATATTTATTCAATTATTCAAATTCGACGTGTAGCAACTCTCAAGAGGTTTTTTCCATCGAAGTATGGTTTCTTTACAAATTCGGTATAGGACATACTACATCAAGTACAACTAATTGTTATCCAATGACCATGAATGAATGCACTAAAGTAAAGTGATACGCTTCGTATAACTTTAAGAAACACTTTCTTCTTCTTCTTTCTTTTTGAAATGTCTTAAGGTGTAGGACCCTCGACCCATTCCCGGTATTCCTTTCGGTTGCCGGCCATTCTTCTTAGCTCTCTGATGTTTTTTCCCTATTTTCTACTGATTATCGCTTTCCCCTATATTCTTGTCCTTCCTTGCTTTCTTCTACCTCTTGGTCCTGCTTCATACGTTATTAAATTGTTTCTGATTCTGTATCTACGAGTTTTTTCACTAATTTTCCTCAGACATCTCGTTTCCATTGCAATGACCTTGCTTTTGTCATTATCCTGCATCATTCAGCTCTTTGCTGCACATGTCAATGTAGGGATGTATACACTATTGTAAATATGTAGTTTTGCTATTGTGATTATTTATTTTTTAACTATAACTGTTTTATGCAACTGATAGTAGACTTTGTTTGCTGTTGCTACCCTGCTTATGATTTCCTGATCTATTCCTCAATCATGGTTGAAGATTGTTTCTAGATATTCAGAGCTGCTGACTGTTGTTACTTCTTTTCGGTTTATGCTGAATACTTCTCCATCTTCCCCTCTTCTTCTTAATTTTTGGTTATGCACATTATTTTACATTTTTCTGCAGTGAGTTGCATACATTTTCTTTCTATTTCTACACCGCATTCATCAAGCGAGCGTTGCAGATCTCTTAGATTGTCAGCGATGACCACTATGTCGTCTGCAAGTATTAGACTTTATAAGTTTGCCTGGTTCATATTCCAGTTACCTACGTGCAGGGGCGTTTCTAGCCTACCTGCCACCGGGGTGCAAAGTCTCATGTGCCGCCCCCTCTGGACTGTGAGTTAGATGGTTAGGGAAAGCGTCTCTGTCTGAGATGAGACGCACTTCGTCCGCGATCTGGAGTGTCGTTATCGCGTCTTTTATAACGCATCGATAAGCAAGTATGATATGTGTGCGTCCTTGGGCGAGCGGTTAAAGCGTCTTATTGGCAATCATATTCCGTCTGATGCGTAGATTTGAGTCCCATCGATTGCGACGCCTTTTTCCTCTGCGAATTAATGTATTTCGTGTTGTTATTTTTACTGGTTCAGTATGTTTTTAAGATACTCTACCCACTTTGTACTTAATTTTCAATAATCTTGCAGAGCGCTTTCTTTATTAAAGACGTTAAAAAGTTTTCTTCTTTAACTTTTTTATTTATAATTCAATTTTAAACATGTAAAAGTTATTTTATTTAGAGTAAGTCAAAATATAGCGCTTATATATAAATGCATGTTATGCCTGCATCACTGTGTGTATCTCTGCCAGCACTTTGTCCGCAATCGGAAATAGTTCGTTATGCCGCTACCGCGTCATTTTTCAATTCACTTAAAAAATGCCAACATTATTCATATAGATCAGTGATTCCCAAAGTGGTCGATATCGACCCCTTGGGGCCGTTATTTAAATCTTTCAAAATCAACTAATCGTATGTTAACTTAATGGTAAAGTATATAAGTACTAATTAACACTTCACAAAATTAACTTTAAGTAGATTAAATTGTAACTAGCTAGGTTCGTCTCAACACATTGCTGGTACACGAGTTTGGACATGTACAGGACGAATGCATGTTGAAACAACTTTTTTGCACGCCCGAACTTCCTTTGTTCAATGCAATTGGAAAAGTGTCATTTAATTTACCCTCTTTTACAAATAGCATCGACTCCAAAAAATCAGATCTTATCAAATTATGGAAAACCAGTGTTTGTCAAACGTGCTATAAGCAAGTAAAAGAACGAGTTACAGTGGGGGGTCTATGGTATCAACTATTTTTGGGAAAGGGGTCTTTGGCCCAAAAAAGTTTGGGAACCACTGATATAGATTAAGACGTTACAAAATAAATGCGAAAAATTGAAAAATTATAGTAGGCTTAGTTTTATCGAAAAAATAGTTGAAATTCAAATTTTCTTCGAAAATTTATTATTATTACGATTTCATACAATAAGTGTTACTTCTTACGTTCACACCCTTGTATCTTCCATATTTATTTTCTGATCGATTTTTAATTTTTGCCAGTAATAGTACCCTTTAGAAGGGCTATTTTGTATTTCTTTTAAATTAGTTTAGTGCAAACCAGTACCCTACTGAAATCAAAAATAAATGCGAAAATTATAATAGGCTTAGTTTTGTCGAAAAAATGATTTAAAAAGTTTCTGAGAATCACAAGAAGATGTAACTAAATTGAGCTGTTTAAAATCGATCAGAAAAATAAGGATGATACAGGGGTGTGAAGGTGAGAAGTGAAACATTTATTTTATGAAATTGCAATAATAATAATTTTTCGGTAAAGTCTGGACTATTATTGTGATTGTGGGCAACTTTTCTATTTATTTCTTTCGATAAAACTAGACCTACTGTGATTTTTCAATTTTTCGCATCTATTTTTAATCGCACTATGCTACTGATTTACAATAAATTGTAAAAACAACTCTATTAAAGCGTAGTAAAACTGACTAAAATTTTAAATCGATCAGAAAATAAATGAGGAAATACCGAGGTGTGAAGGTAAGAAGTGAACACACTGTATGTCAGTGTAATTTCCAATACTTATTATAACTAGACTTGATGGCGTTTCTTGTGTTATATTTCAATAATCTTAAATAAGTAACTTTGTAAAATCCTTAACTCTGAACTACTGAGTCATCGAACACAACGCTAGGTGGCTTAGTAATTAAGTATTTTGGCCTAAGCGTCGGGACTTCGCTCCTCAGTCCCGGTAGCGCTATTAAAAACCAAAAATGCCGTTGAAACCTCTACAGGATGTCAAACAATCGATAAATTTGGAAATGTGAGGTAAAATCTCGATTTCATTCAGTAAAGCAAACCTGTACAAATTGTAAACAAATTACTTGTGAAAATTTCAAAATGCTTTCAATTTCTGCATTTTCTTCACGAGGCGATTGCATTTCGAAGGACTCGAACAGTTTTGAGAGATGATTTGTAGATAATCACCAGTCATATTTTATTACATAATAATCATTTGTCGCATATTGTCACTTTACCTGTCAATTGATATCGATATTTAACATATTTGTATCATTATTGTTTACATCTGCCGTTGAGGCACTTTGCCAAGTCTGAAAGTAAAGCCGATCCACCTTTATACACATTTCTTATGGAGGGTGAACTAGGTTCCTTCTTCCATCCTCAATGATGCCGTTGTGCTACGTTCAAGTCACGTGTGTATATCTCTTTTCGATAGTCTTATTACTCTACCTCATAGACCAGTCTTCAGACCACAACGATGTTAATTGTATCCCAACGTCGAATTTGAACAGTGCACTTGCATATTGCAATCCTGACACCCTATCCACTGCGCCACTGAGGTGGTCCACCTAAATGTTACACTAAGTTCAGTCTAAACCGCCGCTACTCAATATTTGATATTTTAAACGCTTTGCGTGACGTCACCTTATCTCATTGGTTACTACGCTTTATCTCCACCAATAACGTTAGAGGAAACTCGAAATTTTGAATTTGAAAAAAATAGTTAACATAACCCAGTCCTAGCTGCCGCCCCCTAGGCCTTGCCGTCTGGGTGTGGTGCACCCCTTGCAACCCCGCTTAAGACGCCCCTGCATACGTACGCTTTTGGGATTCTTTTCTTTACATTGACATTTCCTCCATGTAGATGACAACTAAAAACGGGCTCATGCTATCACCGTGCTTGATTTATTTCTCCATTTGAAATTCTTCTGATTATCATCCATTCATCCTGATAACTTCGTTTGTATGCTTGCTGCTGCTTTCTATTTTTTCTCGTTTTGGTATACCTTCACCTTATAGAGCCTTGCATAGTTTCTCCATCAAAATCTGATTTTAGATTTAGGAAACTTAAAAAGAGCTTCCTACCTTTGTCTAAAGTTTTTTCCATTGCAAATATGTGATTCTGGGGTTGGCTCCTGGTTATAGCATTCCATGCTATATTGCATAGTTGTGTTGTATGACTTCACCATTTTTAATTAATTCCAGATTCTTCTCTAACTGTTGCTCTTCCTACCCTCTGCTTCTTTGTAGTTGTTTGTTACTTCTGCTTCTGTTATTACGTCGTTGGATTTTTCTTCCATTCTCGTTTCGTCTTCATTTATTTCTAGTTCGTTATTTACTTTTAGTTTTTCGTATGTTCTTTCTTCCTTTTATTTCTTCACATAGAAGCTCTTCCATGTTTTTACCACCTCTTTTTCTTCTAATATGAGTCCGTTTGGTTCTATTATTGATACTTCTGCCTGTTTTTCCATACTTTCCTCTTAATTTCTTGATTAAACCTCAAAATATCTTTCTATCATCCTAAAACTGGCTTTCTACAGCTTCACCGAATTCCTCCAACGAGGCTAATTTTACCTGTAAAGCTGCTGTTTTTGCTTCGTATAATTATATGTTTGTCTTTCTTCTTGTCTTTTTGAGTTCTTCCAGTATTTTTTCTTCTTTTCTACCTTTCCGTAACTGTTTTTCCACCACCTAGTTCTTTTCTTTTTGTTTGAAGTGTTTTCTTTCCGCATACTGCTCCTGCTGTTTTTAGTATGGTTTGTTTATGAACTACACAACTGGCACGTTGGCTGCTGACAATCGCAGTGGGAACGTGCTGAGCACAAATAAACATACCAGAACTAAAATCCGTAATATAGTTTGCCAGTGATACATTTTATCTAGGCAGCATAAACTACACTGATATGAAAATTTTAAATACATATTAGTATTGCCAGTTCACTTAATTCTGTCGAATATTCATGGAACATGAAATTGTGGAAAATATTTGCTTCTTATTGTTTACCTTTCTGATGGGATCATCATAGTCTGTAAACGCTTCTCTTTTGGAACCGATAATAGAGGAAAATCTATCTGGTTCGTAAAATCCATGTTGTAATTACGCAATATTGGGATTTCCATAATGATGTTGCTGCTTGATGTAGTTCGTATTTGTAAATACTTTTTGATATGCAGTATACATTTGATGACTTCGTGCACTTGCAACCCTTCCTACGGTCGGGTTGCAAGATATCACTCGGTGCAGCAAATTCTACTTTATATGCTTATTATACAAATAACTATCTCCTACCCACTAATAGAAAGTAGGCTTTTTCATAGTACATATATAGAGGTCATAAAAATGTTAAATTTCATTTAGACAGGGATCGTTGCTTTAATTCCTCATGTTTTTTCCTTATTCCTCTTGTTATTTGTTGGTTTAAAATTATGCCTTAGTTTTTGTCGATATAATATCGATCATTACTTATTTTGTACTGTCTATGATGTTTATTACGTTTTTCTTCTTGTTTAATTAAGATTTTCTTATTCGTTTCTTCTATTGCTGCTACAATGTTGCTTCGTGTTTCTTCGTCTTAATTTTAGGTTTTTAAACCTTTATTGATACTACTTTTGAATATTTCTAACATTTTCAAGGTAAATCGATTACATAGACGTTTTCCTTTGAAATGATTTCATTTCACTCTTCTTTTTACAATATCTACCATCCGTCATACAGAATATATTATTAGGGTTACCTCCGTTGTTGCCACTTTCCTATCGATCGCTGCAGAATTTATTTGTTATTATCCCGCAGGAGCTTTCCAACTTCAAGGTTATTTGGTAGCATTTTCCCTCCTCCACTCCTTTCCGAGATTCTAACGTCTTATATTTCTGTTTCTTTATCATTTTTCCTTCCTACCGATTTTAGCATGACATCGTTGCTAATAACTGTGTATTTCAAAGAGTGCTGTTACGATGTTTTTATAAAACTTTTCGGCAGGTTTGTTTGTGAAGAATTCCACTATTCCACTAATCTGCCCTCTTCACCTCTATGGTATAGATCATGTCCGGATTTTATTAAACTACGAAGTTACTACTATTGTATACGTTATGTTTCCGTGCACTTTACATATCAATCATAACTGAGTTTACGCCACATTAAGAATAAAATCAAATAACTTCCAGCCACTCTTCAGACACAGATATGTTAAAAAATGCCAACAAGGATAAGTATTTTTTTTCCTTTAATTTAATTGCTTATCTTAATCGGGGATCATTTTTTTTCCTAAAACATTCCCATTATTTAAGCTTTTATAAATCACAGAAGCACCATGAATTTCATTTTGATGCCTCTAAAGCACTTCAGAGATGATTTATTCCGTGTTTACCCCAGGAACGATCTTCTTGTGGATGTTCTGGCCGAGCTTCAATGCAGGTGAGCTCGAGGAAGGCGATGCCCGGCACAGGGCCGTAATCAACACTTACTTGTCTCTGGCTTCCTGCTGCGTAACCGCATTTGCCGCTTCCGCCATATTTACCCCCGGCCATAAATTCGACATGGTGCACATTCAAAATTCCACCCTCGCCGGAGGAGTCGCCGTGGGAACCGCGGCCAACATGATGCTCGAGCCCTACGGAGCTGTAGCTGTCGGCATCGTCGCAGGAGCCCTCTCTGTCTTCGGCTACAGCGTCCTCACGGTAAGTTTTTCGTATTGTCAAAAAATCAATTCATTGTAGTCGTCCCGTAGCCTATAATTGATAAGAAACTAAACGTGCACGATACGTGTGGGGTGCACAATCTGCATGGAATGCCGGGGGTTCTAGCAGGACTCGTGGGAGCCCTAATGGCAGGAATCGCGACCGAGGACACTTACCGGCATGGTTTGTATGACATCTTTGAGGCACGAGCACCCTCGACGCCCCAAAAACACGATGAAGGGGGGCGCCCCATTATTGGAGACGATCGGTCCGCAGGCACTCAAGCAGGCTACCAAGTACTTGCTCTTGCAGTCACTCTTGTTATTGCTATAGTGGCCGGAATTATTACGGGTAAGAACCTTTTACTCTACTTTAGCTGTGTTTATTGACTAACTGAATTAAAAAATAATTTCAATAGCGAATAACATCAACGAGTTTTTCCACTACGTTCGTTTTCTGATCACGTCGTTATAGATATTTAGAATCTATCACTAATACAGTTGCTGCATTTAATAAGTCACAATTAACTCCCCTATTTTTCTCGAAAATTGCTAGCGTTTTTTATGTAATAATCGAAATTTCTACTTTCTCACATATACAGTTTTGCTTTATCATAATTTCTGAAACTTCAACAGAAACAAAGTTGCGCTATGTCATGGCCACTTTAGAAGACCAATTTTTACATTTTAGTAAAATTTCACGGCTTTCTAGATATGAAAAGCAAATTGAAAGTGTTACTCTTTTTCTTTATCTTATTTGAACTAATAAGTCCTATAAGGAAAGAGTGAGTGTACTATACTACTACTATAGGGGTATATGTGTAACAGCTATGATGAGTAAGCTCCTGATACTAAATTTAAATCCAAAATAAATATATGGGAACATTTGAGGGCGACTAGCTAACAGTGAAGTTAGCGTGCAATTCGTTATAATAGCTTAAATCTTTTATTAATCAGTTCAAAAGAAGCGCCAATGAATCTTTATACAAAAATGTGCTCAGATAAAAACGAGAACTAATAAACTCAGAGTCTAACCATTATCACTATAATCTAAAGTTCAATAAATCAATATCTTAACCAGGTATTAACTCAGTTTTGCAGTAACGAAAATACAGTCAAATGTATAATATTCAATAAAATGGCACATGGATACAAACGCTTCAGAATGCGGGTGCTACCAATAGACATGGTATCTAGAATATAACACTAAACATAAATACAATGGTAATTATATTAAATGGACAAACTGCATAAACGTGCATAACATTACTACAAGTTTCGATAAGGCCTGAGGCATTACCTCAACGCAAGATGCGTACCAGAACAAAGTCAACTTATCACACAATACGCAAAAGAAAAATTTGAAGAAACCTGAAGAGATTCAGTCGAAACCGCTGACCTTTGACGCAGCAATTAAGTTCATAAAATCAAGAATATAGCTACGTGCAATGCAAAACTCCCTGGACAGAGTTTCTATCTCCTGGCGACAGCAACAGCGCTAGCTCCTAGATAATCTTACTAGCTCTTGACATTTAAAAAAGGGTACCCCGAAATAAGTCAAGACAAAAAGCAGTAGAGTGGACTCTAACAGCACTTGTGCGATACGGGATAAGGACATGGCGGAATCATATGGCTCACACGTCTAGTCACGAGATATGGCCGGTACAACACGAAACACCTCAGTATGGAATCATTGCCGAATCAAACTAGTTGGAAATACAAAACGTTAAACCAATCCGGCAAGAATAAGAAATCAGGCTCAAATGACCACGTGCGACTTACCCCTAACGGTCGAAATTGGGATAACAAAGGACAGAATCTAAGCGTTGACAGACATCGAAAATTTCCAACGACTCGCGAAGACAAAGAAGCGCGCTTGCCGTGACAAATGCGCACAAGATCTAAACGAGGGCGCGGGCAATTATACATTATCCCTAATACGTTGTATTTTTGCCCGTGACAAACTTTAAGAGTTTAATAACGGTAAAAACGGTGACAGGGGGGAAAGCGAAATGCGAGTGACAATATGATAAAACTTTTATTTACATAAAAGCATATTATCCATCCACCTCTAGCATCAGAATTACTATTTGGTGTTTCATTTGTTTTCAACTGTTTTTTTTGTGGCAGCCATAATAGTTATTCACTCTAGCACATAGTGGTCCTGTTATAATTAAATTCCTTTTTGAATTTCTCAAGGAACTATAAATAAAGAAATTACAGATACAAATGTGTTAAGCGTATTTAAGCAACGTAACCGTGCAACAAAAGGATTGTTACTAATTACTAAAATTTATATATCTGGCAAATGGTAAAATATAGAATACTATAACCAGCCTGTATAATCAGAACAAACAAAAGTAAAATACAAATGTTATTAAAAAATGTTTAAAATGAGCACCGCCATTGTTTGTGCAGAGATTCAGTCTGCTTGAAATATCTCTAAAAGCCGTCTTTAATTAACTCTGTTTAACTCATTAGTCCATGAATGCATCAAGCAAAATCTGCATTAATTTTCAAATTGTATCGAAACCAGTGACAAAGCTCTAAACGTTTTAATCGTAATATTGTTCACTTTTAAACCCTGTCCAGTATGGATTCTATACGGGTTTCTGTTTTCTTTCATAATTCGACGGATTATGCTTTTATAAACATCACTTTGTGCTAGAATTTGCCATACAGGCACGACAGGATTGAAATTTACAGAAGCCTTGCCATGTATTTCTCGATTTTCCATCAATTCTGGATGAAATCGTTCTACTTTCGCGGATTGCAGATTGAAACATGTGCCCTCAACATTCCTTCTAATTTTGCAAATACCTGTGGGGATTCCCCGTCTCTCTGTGTAAATATCTGCATACGGTAATTGCTAAATATAGGATTGAATTTCTATAATTTTAAGTATGACGCACATCATTGTTGTGTGCATCACGCTGCATCACTTCCGATCTAAGTTACTTCGTACGCGATCGGGAATACTTTCTTACGTCGTCGAACTCCCCTTCGTAATACAAAGATAAGCCAGTGTGTTACGTAGCCTTCCTAGCTGAGCAGTTAAGACGCCTGACCAAAAATCATTCCGTAAGGTCAAATTTTACTGACTGCAGTATTTTCTTTATTTCAATTGACTCTTTCATTCTTATTATATACTTTTACCTATTTTGTAACACCCCATTCCCGATCGAACTTACTCCGTCACCGCTCGGGCTTGCTTCCTTCAGCGCAACTTAAGAGCAAAAGCGCAAACTTTACTGCTACATTGCTATAGGATACCTTGCCAGTCTAGAACGACTACTCATTTTCATAAAAGAACTGATTCAAATAATAAATAAAGGCAGATTAAAGATATATTTTTAGGATGGGTGAAAAGAACTCAACAAGTAGGGGCACCACCCACCCTAGAAAAAAGACTTGAAATGATAGAAGAATAGTGACTAAAGTGACAAATAAAAGGTATTTTGTTTCGTAGTTTTTTATTAAACAGGCTAAACGCGTTTGTATATATAATTTCTTTATGCATATTTCGATTTAAATAATTATAAGGGATTTAATTAGAATAAAATCACGTATGTGCCAAACTAGAGATCTAATATGGCTGTCATTAAGGAATGACGTTATCACTCCGCACAAAGAACACAACATATAGCAAGGCTGCTGTTAAATAGGTAGATACAGGTTATGTTTTACGTAAATATTTATCTTCTTACTAGCCAACCTATAGGTATTCAAAAGAATAAAAGTCAAATTTAAAAAATGTGAATACCTAGAAATCCATGAAACTTTACTTCAATATGAAAATTGATCTGAAGGAGCCACGATATAGCGCAACTCTTATCCCATGTAACCAACCATGTATCTATTATGGTTTTCAATATCCTATCGTGAGAATAGTTAAGTGGGACGCCTTGTATATCAACGCATCAGCTGATAGTTAAGCAATAAGCCGATATATTTTTAAATTAAAAGCTAAATGGGTGAAATTTGTTAAGTTAAAAAAAAATTATGTAAAACGGAACTTAATGTATGAATTCAATTAACTATTTGAGGGTCTAAGCAAAATTTTGATTAAGTTGTTATTAAAAAATCATTTTTCGAAAACTCCCTGGACCACAAAATATGTATATATTATCTAACATTTTCGTCAAATACTATGTGTAACTAAAACAATAGAAGGTATTTCTTCAAATATCTATAAAAGATAGTAAAATTTATGTGAATCGAAATGTATCGAATTAGAAGATTCACAACTCTGGCAAATTTTAAATTTGATGCCAGAGTAAGGTGAATTATCTACAGTATTAGCATGTCTACGCAATTATTATCAAATATTTAGAAACTTTGTTATAGAATTTATTGTAGTATACTACATATTAAAAAAATACTGAACAATGGTTTTTAATATCGCAAGATCGGCAAATAAACCGTCCAGCCATGCCACATAAAGTATAACTTTTGCTCTTAATAACGTAATATACTATTATTGCTTATTTTATTAATTGCAATTGGGCAGATTAACGCCAAAGTTTGAGTAAATTTAACATACTGGACAAAAGCACCATTTATTTTCACAGGCTAATTATGTTCTAATCTTTGAATTTTGAGTAAGATCCACTTCACTCGACCACCCACTTGGCGACTATATTGAACATAGCCACCAAAAATGAGTAAAAAATATTTAATTAGTTTTTTCTTGATAACCGTTGTTCTAACAAGAAAACGCAAAAACACATTATTAAAAGTTTTCCAATCTTTTACAAAAAAGGTTTCAGCAGTTTTTTAAATAGAATTAATAGTTTTTTTCTACTCATGACATTGAAATCAGTCATTTTGACATTGATTCCGGTGGTTGAAGTTGCATTTCAACCACTCGAGATTGAAATGCTCGGACTACCGGCATTTCAAACTGTTTGATATTCAATTGATGACAAGAGAAATTTCACTTTATGTTTAATTTTTTCTAAAGTGCATTAATTTGTTAAAATGAGTGAAAATTCGTAGAAAAAAATAGTATATGTAACTCGTGGCTGATAAAATTTCAACCACTTGTCCCATAATATACTATTACGTCTCATCATCTGAAAGGGGGAAAAGACATGGAATACTATTTTATATTAACCATTGTTCAAACTTCAGATACCAAAAATTAGACGTAGATAGTCTCCTAAAATACGACGCCACAAATCTTGGCATTACTGTAGCAATTTAGTCAATAGAATTGACCCCCAATATAAGGAAGATAAGTTGATTGCAATGCTTGCAAGACTGCACATAAAAATAACAATATGGAAGATGTTTGGTGACTCTTTACAGGGGTGTGGATGGACTTATTGGTTCACATGTGCAGATATTACATCTTCAGGTGCAGCTGATGCTTTCTTCAAAGTCTTTCATCTTAATATAACAAGACATAAACGCCAAATAACTGCACTAAGTCCTGCAAAGCTCTAGGATGAAGCTTTCCAGCAAACAGAAGAAGGTCATAGCGATCAAGTAAATGAAGCATCGATATGATAATGTAAAAGCAATAAGAGGACTATTATCAAATTTAAATTATTGTTGTGATATCGTTGTAAGATCTCACTGGTAGGGGAATTTCCCTTTATATATAGAAAGCCTAAAGTCATTAGTTCCATGATAACTTGCTTTTGTCCAAGAATACATAGGAAATCTACCAGAACCCAAAAATACCGATAGAGTACACCCATGAGCAAACCAACAAAACAGTAAAAGTTTCTAGAGATACCATGACGAGACAAGGAGGGAGCATTGTGTCAAAGGCATTTTTTAACTGTTTCTATCAAACCATAAACGAACTTTAAAACCAATTTATAGTTAATGGTCGGCCATTATTGTCTTTAAATGCACTGCAGAACAGTTTTGATGAATCTATGACGGATAAGGTACGAACTGCATACAGTGTTGCAGATAAGCAATATGCAAGATATTATAAAAAAAGTCATTATTAACAGCACAAGCGCAATGCGTGGTCTGTTTCGGTAGAAAACGGCACTTAAAGGTAAAAACAAGGCAACACGTCAAGGGCGCCAGTTTGTTACCGTAGAGAACTATAATTAAAACAACCCGTAACAATAATTGCTCCAGCTAGCTTACCAGTCGGGACACGGTTACACACAATTTTGGTTCAGTTATAATGACGCGAATTTTCCCTTTGTGACGTCACACAAATAGAAGATACAGAGTGATTTACTTTAAATATATAAACGACGACCAACACGGCATTAAAATTTTTTTAACGGGCTACTAATACTTAAATACAGCAGTAAACCATTTTGATGATATGCAGCCGCTTTAAAGGATATGGTAACTCGGCGACACGAAACACAAAATTTAAACAGCATGCATAAGTCAGTCAGATATTTTAATTCAACAAATGTAGAATTTGTTACGATATCTCAAGGCATGGTAGTTTCCAGCAGTCCTTCACCAAATGTACGATACATATGGAACAATCGAGAGAGAGACTTCGTTGCCAGGTCATAGAAAGATGGTCCTCAATATCGAGAAGGCACCTGGGAACGCGAGATGCAACAGGAAAGAGCCGAGGGCGTTGGAATGTAGCCTGAATGGAGAAACCTCGATGTGTGATATTTTGTCCCGATATAACATCAATCGTTGGGGCCGAAAATAAAGACTGTGCGGTAAAAAAGGGTACCCCAAAGGTGTATATGCACAACACAACTTCTAAATCCAAATAAGTCGAGCCGGTAATGTTATGCTTGCAAATAACACACCCACGAACTCACATCGCCGTTATAACCCCTCCACCCCGGTAAACTTCGCCAAAGTCTAGCCCGCAGGGCGGCATCGACACGTAAAACTGTCGCTCAAAAAGCGTCGATCTGCCTTCGAGGCCAAAGCAGGTAAATGCTATTGTATCCTGCATTGTTCCCGCTCACGCGGAAGCAAATAGCTGCGGTGAATTCCATTGCAACCGTCGCGTCGGCTGCCTGAATGGACAGACTTACACTCAATTACGGCACAACCATCCTGTGATTCGATTCAACTTATCCACGGAATTCGATTTGAAAATAGCATTAAAACGAATTCCCTTACTTTGTTACAACATTGAAGAAAATGGAAAGGGCAAAGCAGTCAGAACAAACAGAGTGGCTCAGGAATGACACTTATGTATTCTCACGTCTGTATTGTATCGTACATTGTAGTATAGCATAGGGCAAGTGACATGAGCACATTATTTAGTCACGATAACCATCTTTTCCTCCTTCATTTTCAGATGGAGGAAGCTTACGTTTTCATGAAAGTCAGATGTCCTTAATGTGATGGTCACTTTCAATCTATGCATATAAATATTTATGGTGAGGAAGAGAAAAACTGGAAGTGCACAGAACTATACAGATGCAACTGTGCCAACAATAGTAAAATACCAAATAGTTGTCATTAGCATTTTTATGGTACATGCAGTTTAATTACGTTTTCAACGAGCCATATTATTACATTATGCAACAAATA
>CALNHX010007691.1:0-70607 GCA_940337035.1 Agriotes lineatus | reverse complement strand
ATACTAACATTTTATTACAGTATAAACAATTTACTGTCGAAATATGAAGTCTTTCAGCAGCTACTGATAACAATTACTTCATAAAGATCCTGCAGTTGCTACCAAATTATTAATAGGAACGATTGCAAGTTTGCGGTCGCTCGCGTAAGATGTGTTGCAGCAACTACCACATCGGCGATAGTTCATATCGGTAGTAGTTCCTGTCGGATGTAAATCCACATCGGTGGTAATCCAAGTCGGTTTGTACACCAAGTCGGTGGTATTTCAGTTTGCTGACATACCATATTTTTGTTACAAATTTTAAAAGTCGGCAGTAAACCAAGTCGGTGGTAGTTCATGTCGGATCTAAATCCATATCGGTTGTAATCCAAGTCGGTGGTAAAGCAAAGCGGTAGTAGTTCATGTCGGTGGTCAATTAATGTCGGTTCCAAATCCACATCGGTGGAAATACATATCGGTGGTAGAGCGCACTCTCCGTGTCATACAGGGACCGTCAAAAAGGACTGATTATTTAATTTTCTAATAAAAAATTAAATGTCACAGCAATCGCAATGTCTCTTATATTATTTTAAAGAGTATGCTTTGGAGAGGTGTATAAAACAATTGCAGAATTTTTTCTCACTTAGCAAAATGGACACATGGCCAGTGCCACAACGTGTTTTTTGTGTTGAACAATTTATCAAAGTTAATTCAATTATTTAAGTGCAATGCTGCAGATTATTTTATTTGGAGCTACCTAAAAAGTAAAGTTCATATTGGAAAACCAAGAACAATTGACGAACTTAAAACAAGCATTAAAGCAGAAATTCCATATATTCCGTAGGAATTACTTATTAGAGTCATGTTTAATTTCGTTCGCCGCTTAGAAGAATGTATTGAAAACGACAGAGGACACTTCTGGCATATATTTGATAAATAAATCTCCTGTTCTTACACTTACACAAACCGTTTTGTTTAAATTTGTAACTTATAACAATACATTTTTATCTAGAAAATAAAATAGTCAGTCCTTTTTGACGGTCCATGTATAAAGATTTAAAGTTGAAAAAACTTTGTCTGTTCGAAGAAAAAGTGCAAAAAAGAAAGGATTGCATGCTGCACGGGTTGCACTTAGAAATAGAACGACACAGTAAATTCAGGGGTTATAATTTGTATTTTTTATATCCCACTTTTTTGGCCGTAAGTGTACAAACAGTGTCTACGGATTTTAATAGTATAATTTAATATAAAGTGTATCAACAATTTTAACGAGTATTTTAGGAGATTATTAAGTCAAAATGTTATTAATTAATTAAATGTTATTAATTAACTAAATTAATTTAATTTAATTGTAATAATTGCAAATTCAATTACATTGGACAAACAAAACAATTATTAAAGAACAGAATTAATCGGCACAAACACTCAATTAAAACAAATAATATATCACCTAATAAAAAACAGCGTTAACTGACCATGCTAATGAATCTCTACGTAAAAAGTTTAATTTCTACGCACCCAACATGTTACATACAGAGAATAACTTAAAAAACGTATATGCCTGGAGATGATTGAAATACAAAAAAGCTCTATTGCAATTAATTATAGAACTGATATGAGATAACCTCAGTTCTATTTATCATAATTTATTTAAATAAACTTTTTTATATGAACCAAATACTTTAGTGGTGTTTTTATGCTATTATAATTCAAACAAACATTTTAATTAAAAGCAAATTTTAATTTAATACGACCCTGGCTATGTCATATGCAAGTTCCAAATTTTCTGCAGTTTTGGGTATAGTTGATAATAAAAATATGTGAACAGCCTTGCATGCTCTTATCAATTTCATTTTACATTTCTGGTTTCAAAATTGCTAAAGCGTTCTGCTTTAATTGTATTGAATATGGATTATCACGAATAATCCCGTTTGCTTCATTAATTGTTAATATTAAATTTAAAAAATGTCTTTAACATAATCCATATTTAAACTACTCATTATCGTAAGTATGCTAGTTAAAGGAAAACCATATTTGCTCACTAATCTAATTTTTCTCTTTTCAGATTTGTTAAAAATTACTTTTTTATAATGTTTTCGTAAATTACTGAAGAAGCTATCATAACTAGCGAAACGTATAATTAAAATATTTCATTTTAATATTAAAGTATGTTTACGACAAAATGATTTTTATTTAATCAAAAATTATGATTAATTAATAACATTTTGACTTAATAATCTCCTAAAGCACTAGTGAAAAATTATAATAGTATAATTTTAAATTTTTAACTAATAGTTTTAACATAATAAGTATAGATATTGATAATTGGTTTTTATATTTATACGCGGTCCTTAATAAATTGTGTTATTTTCCTCTTTTTACCTTTTTTGAAAATTAAAATGAATAAAACCAACATCAGGAGACACTTTTATAAAATACAAGCAAATTGCGCGCTACGCGCATGTGAAATAGGATACGCGAAAGGTCAAGCTCCGACCGAGCGCTAAGATAAGAAAAACAAAACCTAAACAAATATAAACATCTGTGAAGCCGGAACGTGAGATTTTATTTTGTGCCACAGACACACAGACACACATTAAGGAAAATTATATTATAGATACCTACATTACTTCATATTTATGACAAACTACAGACAGTATAGAAATAGTGCACTCTTTAATTAGATGATAATTAATACATACTAAATGAGGAGCTTTGCATGTATCTCCAAAAAGCAAAATGCGCTTGTTAAAAATGTGAATGATATGTAATGTGGTAATTTACCATAGCCCTGAAATGAAAGGTGAAATAAATACAATGTTCTTCCTTGAATTCACCACAACTATGTAAAGCTGATACGTGAAGCAAATTGCGAACCTAGGAAAGCAAAGATATAATATATGTAAACCTTTCCAGGTAAAGATCTGTTATCTGAAATACCATAATTAGCTAGCCCAAGCTCAAGTTTAAGATTAGTTTTAGTGATGGGCATAACCGGACAATTTTAATAACCGAATTATTTGCATTCGAATGATATTAATAACCGAATGATTATTTGAATAATCATTCGAATACATTTTTGCTCTCGATTCGTTTCGATTAAGTCAGCCGGTTTGCCGATTGGCGGTTCACCGTCATCTGCATCGACATCGGTTCACCGTCATCTGCATCGACATCGGTTCACCGTCATCTGCATCGACATCGTAACTTGCAGATAGCGGATGAACCAAAACATAATATGTACGGTCGGCGCCTTAGAAATCGGGACACGTAATATGTTCTTCTAGCCTTTGGAGTATTCTTGCTCCGGTTACTTCATTAATGTGAGATGGCATTTCATAATTGACAAACAATAAACAATCTGAAGTAAAAATTAAAACCATAATAACTGTAAAAACCCAGTTTATACACTTAAAAAATACATGCAAGTTATATCATAATAGTGTGTAGTGCCCGATTTCTAAGGCGACAACGGTACATTATGTGTTATGTATTGGAAATTAAGAGGTATTTATTAAGAAGTGTAGAAAGAAAGAAATATGCGGGACTGCTTGCTAATCACAATAAAAACAGTCGTAAAACGTTTATCTTTATCGATCGGGTGGGTTAAAGGCGCCGCCTCTTGTTTTGAATCTTTGGAGATGTAAGCAAATAAAAAATTGTTTTATAGCTTGATGCGTTTGCAGTTTTTAGGCGTTCAGGTTTCAGGTCCCCAGAATTTGATATTTTTTATGATAGGAGGTAGGTACGCGATAACCAAATGGTGTTTTCAGTACAACCTGATTTGTTTATTAGTTATGACGTATTTATATTTACAGAATTTTGAGCACTGCGTAGGTCGCTGAGATATGGCACGTAGTACCTTTGAATAGAGGTTTTATATTCAAAGCGTAGTACGTATCAGCATGAGGTTATTTTTCATTCGAATACTTGGAACGAAAACCGAGTTACATAGGTTATTTCAATAACGGGATAACCGGTTATTTTTCATTCGAATAAGCCCATCACGAATTGGTTTATGAGCATCAGCTTTCTCTTTCTACTCTTGAATAGTAAAGTGTGTTGCTTAATTTTGATATATATTTTGGAACTTGGTGTCGTGTATATTCAATTTAATTTACTGTTATCAAGTTTTTCTAAAGAAACTAAAACGTCGTTCGACGTGTTCATGAACATCAAATAGTAATGACTACTTCTTCATGGTAAAAAAGGGAAACATTTTACTTAATGGCGCTTTTATTGCTCTGTATAGAATGATTAATAATTCCAATTGCTACTTCATTTTTAAGTTTTTCCATCATGGGGAAGTTTTTGCATTGTATTTATCTATATCTATAAAACTGAAAGTCCTGCCTCACTCACTCACTCATCAACGCCCAGCCCAAACCATTGGACCTAGAAAGCTAAAATTTTGCACAGAGGTTTCCTTTATGATGTATATGTTACCGGAAATGTATGTAATCCGTCATTATATAGAATTCCTAGGAAATGTATATAATGCCTAAAATCGTCAGGAAATGTGTGAAATAAATGTTATTATACACAGGCGCGTAGGAGCGGTTTCTAGACTGCGGGGGCCATTCTATTTTCAATAAAGACTTATACTTCTAACTTGATCCATTAATACGAGCTATAATATTTCTGATTTCCTGATTATCAATTTTTAGTTTTATACTATAATAGTATATTGTAGTCACTGGTTACTTAATAAGTGCTATTTTATTTAAAAAAAAAACACTGTACCATAAAAAAAGTTAATTAATTAAACAATTAACAATGTTTATTATCAGATTTTCACATAAGCAAAGAATACACATGAATAAGCAAACTTAAATAAATATGGAAACGAGTTTCCGAAGAATAAAAAGGGTATAAATAAAGATTAAAAATAATAAAACACAAATACAAAACTAAATTCAATTAATAAACTATCATTTAGAAACCTGTACCAAAATCAGAAATTCTAGTTGGTAAAGCAAGCACCTACTAATGTTCCACATAATAAATCAATAATAGTATATTATTATATGAGTGATTATGACAGCCATTATTCACGAAGATGACATTTGCGCCACAAGCCGAAGGCGCGTGGCGCAAGTCATCTGAGTGAATAATGGCCATAATCGCGAATATAATACGATATTTTATCTACTTCTATGCAATAGGAGCCTTGTGTTCATATTTCAGAATTATGACATTTGTGACAGCTGTTAACTTCAAAAGTCATTTAATAATAAGAATGAATTTTGTGATTGGCTACAACCTATTGAATAATGAAAATAGAATTTTCTGATTGGTTGCAATTTGCAAACTATTGAATAATGAAATTAGAATTTTATGATTGGCTGCAAACCGTGAATTATGAATCATAATTCATGGCCATTGTGCATTAGGAGTAGATAAATGTATTTTATCTACTCCAGTGGGATAAGTAACGCATTACGTCACTCATTTGACACTATTTCAGTTAGGTAATGAAGCTCATTACACCACTCAGTTAAGTAATGGTTTCATTACGTAACTGAGTTGTGTAATGACTTCATTACGTAACTGAAATAGTGTCGAATGACATAATGGCATTTGCCTACTAAAATATTTTTGAAAATACCAGATCTGACATTTCTCTTAATGCACTTTTTTCAATCTTAGGCAGTCGTAGATAAAATTTTGTACAATACATGTGTGATAATGCATCATTAATATACTTATGTGCTTACATAACTCGTGCTACGCACTCGTTTGTAACTTACCCACACGTATATTAATGATGCTGTTATGCCACTTGTATAGTAAATAACTATTATCACACCCGCGCCAATCGGTTGTTCAAAAAGGCGGTTAAAATATTAATAGTAGGCATCTTTTGGAAACAACCTTGCAGTTGCACGGCAAATACCCGATAAGAAAAGTGTTGTTATAGTAGTCCCATTTCAATTATATCCGACCACACCGATTACTTTCTGGAATAGTGAAATTTAATATTGCTCACTCGGCGGCAATAAAAAATAAGGCGATTTACTGACGCGGGTTTTAATTACAATTCAAGTTCATATATGTTCATGTTAGTGGTTGCAAGAAATACGTAAAATTATAAATTATGATGAAACTAGAAACAGATATTTTTGAGGGGGCCAGGCCCCTCTGAAAATTATTTGAGGAGGCCATTGGCCCCCGTGGCCCCCGCGGCTCCTACGCGCCTGATTATACACATTTCCTAGGAATTTTATACATTTCCTAACCTGGAATCGAAAATGTGTTAAATTAGGGATGTCATGTCGGTAGGTTAGGTTAGGTTAGGTTAGGTTAGGTTAGGTTACTAGCACTAACAAATCGTCACACTGCTAAGGAAAATCTCAGTTCATCTGTGTTTTATTTTTCATTCATTCGCAAATTCTACAGTATAATGTTGATTTTCATACATTTCCTAGTACCATTTAGGAATTGCATACAATGCCTAGGAAATGCATACATTTCCTAGGAAATGTATGTATTAAAGAACCTTTCATTAATTATTTTACACATTTCCTAAATTGGCTCGGCATTATATACATTTCCTAGGAATTGTATACAATTCCTAGGTTTCATACATTTCCTGTAACATATACAAGGAATAAGGAAGGATATTTCGAAATTCAACCCCTAAAGGGGTGAAATGGAGGTTCTAATTTTGTATGGAGAAATAATATTAAATAGACATTTCGACTTGAAACGTCGTAGAAGTACTCCTAAAAACAAATAAACAAATACGTATTTCGTGATTTTCCAAAAATCAACCCTTTAGGGGGTGAAATGGGGTAAATAAGCCTAAAATACGATATGCGTGTCGTTATTGAAGTTTTTTTGGACGTTGATTGCGAAAATGACATTTATTTTTAAGTCCAAGACGGTGGACATGACATAAGGGAAGAGACGGGACGGGACTGGACGGGAAGGGAAGGGACGGGACGGGACGGGACGGAACGGGGCAGAACTGGACTGGACGGGAAGGTACGGGATGGAACGAGACGGGGCGGGGCGGGACGGAACGGGACGGGACCAAAAGGGAAAGGAAGGGAAGGGATGGAAGGGGAGGGGACGGGACGGGACGGGTTTGTAAAACCTACTTTTAATACAGGTGCATAAATGTTACGAGGGAGTTTTCATAAAATTTGAACCAAAAATGGAAAAACTCTTTTATCTACGACAATGTGTAAATTGACTTTTAGTTGGCAGTTTAAAGTTTGTAAAATGACTGTTTAAAAACATGTTTTAATTAGTTTACGTCGTCAGCAGCAACGTGTTTTAAAAATTGTAACCACGCAAAATGACGACCGGTTGCTACTCATCTTAATTTATATTTAAATCTTTTTATTTGTTTATCGTGTTTTTTAGATTCTATTTTAGATAAAATATTGTACGATATACATGCGTAAAGTACCTCACTCGCGGGGATTTTGAATTGATAGATTAAAAATAGCAAAAACCATAGCACTATATATTTTTTCATTTCTATAATACACGATAACAGTGTAAATAGCGGGATCTGTGGCCAAGTTATTAAGCATTCTGGCTACTAATCCAAAGATCGCGAGTTAGATCTCCGCATACAGTGAGGTTTATAAAAATTTAAAATGCAGAAAGAGAAACCGTATACAAAATGTGGGATACGGAAAGTTCGTTCCCCACATTTCGTTCCCCACATTTCGTACCCCACATTTTGTTCCCGCGATATTTCGTCTCCCCACATCTCGTACCCAGAAACTTCGTTCCCGAGCGAGCTCAGTTTGTCTCCTAGATTACAGGGTGTTGAAAAACAAGTGCAGCGATCGGAATGCAGTTAAAAAATATAAGATATTTTAATTAATTTATTTATTATAATAAACTTATAAGAACCAAATTAATTGTATTTATTAAAAATGACGTTTTAATCTAAGTATCTTCCTGATATTTTGTATAGGGCCATAATTTCTCATTCTGGACAACTTTTCTTAGTAATATTTTGCTGTATCATGAACAAAAAGGGTAGTTTACCTAAAAAGAAAATAGTTTTTGCTTAACTGTCAAGGACGACTTTCAAAAACTAAAAATTTTCTTAAAATTCTCTACAAACCGAACAGGAATTATAATTCCTATAACTCTTGTAAACTCAAGCCGGGGACATACTGTATATAGTTCTTGTAAGTTTATTATAATAAATAAATTCATTAAAATATCTTTAATTTTTCTAACTGTATTCCGATAGCTGCACTCGTTTTTCAACACCCTGTAATCTTGGAGACAAATTGAGCTCGGTCGGGAACGAAGTTTCCGGGTACGAGATGTGGGGAGACGAAATATCCCGGGAACGAAATGTGGGGTACGAAATGTGGGGAACGAAATGTGGAGAACGAACTTTCCGCAAACCACAAAATGTATTGTAGTAATCGCACACTCTTTATCCTAATAAATAGTCATCAGGGGATAACGTTTTAATATTTGGTGAAAATTTTTTAAACAATTGCCTTGCTTTACCCTATCCGTAAATACGGAACTGGCACCTTAAACACAAGTATATTAAAATTGGGCTTTAATCTAATGACTCTGATAAAGACAGAGGTTTAAATTAGCAATAACTAAACCACTGTTTAAAGGCGGTGATAAGAAACTATCTGAGGATTATAGGCCCATCTCCCTAATTTCTAATGTGGCAAAAATTTTCGAAAAAGTCATTATAGAGCGGATAGAGCGCTTTATCAATAAATATAACTTGCTATCATCTCAACAGTGTGAGTTTCAAAAAGGTGTATGAACACAAGACGCCATAGCAGAACTAATTGGAAATGTTCAAATGGCTCTTGATGAAAATATATCATGCCTCTGCATCTTCGTCGATCTAGCCAAAGCATTTGACACAGTCAATCATGTCAAATTATTAGAAACGCTGGACGATATAGGTATAAGAGACATAGCAAATAAGCTTTTTCTACAGCCGTCAAAAAAACGTGAGATTTATGCAGCGCTATAGATACGCGAAGTTTAACTTTTTTTAACACGTGAAAAAATAATATTTCTTCACGGCTAGCAGTGAAAAAACTGCTTTGGAACACCATTTCCTTAGTTACAACACATATAAAACGTGGTTTGCGGAAAGTTCGTTCCCCACATTTCGTTCCCCACATTTGGTACCCCACATTTCGTTCCCGGGATATTTCGTCTCCCCACATCTCGTACCCGGAAACTTCGTTCCCGACCGAGCTCAATTTGTCTCCAAGATAACAGGGTGTTGAAAAACGAGTGCAGCTATCGGAATACAGTTAGAAAAATTAAAGATATTTTAATGAATTTATTTATTATAATAAACTTACAAGAACTATATACAGTATGTCCCCGGCTTGAGTTTACAAATGGGAATTACATTTTATTTTTAGTTTTACGTAAAAATGTTATAAGAATTATAATACCTACTTGGTTTGTAGAGAATTTTAAGTTTTTCAAAAACAAGTCGGCCTTAACAAAAACTATTTTCTTTTCAGGTAAACTACCATTTTTTTTCATGATACAGCAAAATATTACTAAGAAAAGTAGTCCAGAATAAGAAATTATGGCCCTATACAAAATATCAAGAAGATACTTAGATTAAACCGTCATTTTTAATAAATACAATTTATTTTGTTCTTAAAAGTTTATTATAATAAATAAATCAATTAAAGTATCTTTCATTTTTTAATTGTATTCCCATCGCTGCACTCGTTTTTCAACACCCTGTAATCTAGGAGACAAATTGAGCTTGCTCGGGAACGAAGTTTCCGGGTACGAGATGTGGGGAGACGAAATATCCCGGGAACGAAATGTGGGGTACGAAATGTGGGGAACGAAATGTGGTGAACGAACTTTTCGTATCCCATAAAACGTTACGTACATAATAATATTACTCTACTTATTTGCTATATACCTATGCTTTTGTTGCAGAGAATATTTTATTCTTTTTTTGACGGCTGTAGAAAAAACGTTGTTTGTATTTCGTGGCAAAATTCGTGTTTTTGTAGCGCGTTTGAATGACTTTTCTGCCTCGACCTAACGGTCTCGGCGAAAATTGACATTCTCACGCGCCATAAAAAACACTCATTTCGCGCACTTAATACAAAAATTACTATATCCAATAATATCTGAAAGATAGATTTCAAATTGTAAATACCGATGGTGTCATAAGTGAAGAATCCACAGTAGAATATGAAGTCCCACAAGGTACGTCCTGGAACCCGTGCTTTTTACAATATATGTAAAATGATTTACTACAACTATAAACTGAAGGTAAAATTCTCTCTTATACTGATGATATGGTTATCATCTACAAGGACCACAACTAGACCAACCTCAAGCGAAAAACAGAGATATGGAAAAAATAAAACAGTGGTTCAATAGAAAACAATTAACATTAAACTTAAAAAAAAGCTAAATACATACCGTTTGGAAATTATAAAGTTACATTACCATCACACACACAGTTAACTTTATCAGATGTTGAATATGTTACGGTTGATATTCAACAAAGAGACAGTATAAAATAACTTGGTATAAATATAGACTGTCACCTAAGATGAAATGTACATATTAACAACTTTATTAAAAACTAAGAAGTATGCTGTACAGGTTTAAAAAAACTAAAACAATATTAATGCAAAAACATATGAGAACGGTATACAATGCACTGGTGGACTCTCTGCTACATGTGGCGCTGCACCTAATACTTCTGTTAAACCACCGGAGGTCATACAAAAAGGACTTCTTAAAAAAATGTACAACAAGGAATATACATATCCATCTAAGCCACTCTATACAGAAACAACTATCTTGGATATCAGACTTCTCTTTGCAAAACCTATTATAATACACCAGTATAAAAATAAACATAAGCTAGAGAACACTAACCATATATACTACACGAGAAACAAAACCAAAAACTATTTAAAAAATAACAGAATGAAGAAAAAAGTGGGACAAAGATCAATACAATGTCTAGGTCCTAAATTGTTTAACGCATTACCAAGACAATTTTCAAAAAGTCGCCAAACTTCCAGTATGTATTAAGTGTAAATTAAAAAACTGATTACTTCAAGTAAATCGCAGTGTTATATTAATAATTATAAACAATGTTACATCTTGTTCACACATCTTTATGGAAGGTCTGGATCTGATCGTGAAATATAAGGTGCAATTGAATTATTATAAAGTAGTTGATAATAAATACCTGTAAATTAAATATAATTATAGGATAATAAATAAATTACAGACTGACTATTACTTAATAATAATTTAAATATTATAAATATCATTTAGTTAGTCAATAGGTAGAATGTAAGTAGATGTACAAGACTTTCCCACACAAGCAATTTGCTTCAGGGAACAGCATTTTTCACGTTTATTAATTCGATGTTTTATTGATCTCACAGACCATTATGCGACTACTATAACACATATATTTACTGTCATGTATGTATGTATAGTAACTGGATGCTCGATAAACCATTATTATTATTATAGCCTCGTGATTTGTCGACACTTCCTCGTAGTTTTCTCGTTGCTATAGGTACTTACAAAATGCCAGATGTCTATTTGTATTACATTGACAATTTAACTGGTGTCATTGTCAACCAATGGCATTTTTCAATTTAAAAATCAACTACCAACCGAACGATTATTTTAGTGAAAATAATTCGAGGAACTTTATTTCACCGACAATAATTCGAGAAGCTTTATTTCAGAGACAATTTTTTCTGTAACTATTATTGTAGTGACAATATTTCGAGGAGCTTTATTTGAGTGACAATTTCTTCTGTAACTATTTTTTAATGAAAAGTTAAATTGTCAAGACGAATAGGACTCTAGGTCGAAATATTGCAGACAATTTTTGCTCTTCAGATTGTCTCGTTTCTGTTGCAAGCACTCGTCGTTATTTTCGTCGCTGCAGAAACTCGTATCTGAATCGCAAAAATTATTGTCGGCAATATTTTGACCTCTCGTCCTATTATTACCGACAATTAACAATTGATTATTGTCTTAATAAGTGGAACCCTGGAAAACAAAAGGTTTATGAACGCCAGTTACGTTTACGAACTGTCAATTAAGTTTATGAACTGTTAATTTAGCATTCTGCAAATGTAAATAATACCTAGAATACGCCTAACCACTACTGATAAAGCAGAAAGGGTGTGTTTACTCGGTCGACAATAAATACACTTATTTGGATTAAAATTTACATTTTTACTATTTTCCTAATTTTGAACAACTTTTGTAACTAACTTTTTTTGATAAAACTAAGCCTACTATAATTTTAAAATTTTTGCAGTAATTTTTTTGTCGCAGTAGGCCATTGTTTTGCAGTCACATATTTAAAAACTATGAAAATAATTGCTTTAAGGTTAGGTAAATCGACCAAAATTTTAAATAGATCAGATAATAAATGAGAAAGATGCAGGAGTGTGAAGGTGAGACGTTAAACACGCTGCAAATCAAACAAATTCACAAACAAAACCACAATATCTCCAGTTATTTTGTGGGTAGTACGAAATTTAACGCAGCCGCCTATTTATATAATATATAACGTTTTAATACTTACAGAATTTTAGTAAAATTTCCTTACTGGCCAAAATACGCCATACGCTAATCAAACAAGATCGCATTTATTTTGAAAGAATTTAAATCTATGTACGAATTAAAATATAATACTGACATTTTATTACAATATAAACAATTTACTGACGAAATATGAAGTCTTTCAGCAGCTACTGATAAAAAATTACTTCATAAAGATACTGTAGTTGCTACCAAATTATTAATAGGAACGATTGCAAGTTCGCGGTCGCTCGCGTAAGATGTGTTGCAGCAACTACCACATCGGCGATAGTTCATATCGGTAGTAGTTCCTGTCGGATGTAAATCCACATCGGTGGTAATCCAAGTCGGTTTGTACACCAAGTCGGTGGTATTTCAGTTTGGTGACATACCATATTTTTGTTACAAATTTTAAAAGTCGGTAGTAAACCAAGTCGGTGGTAGTTCTTGTCGGATCTAAATCCACATCGGTTGTAATTCAAGTTGGTGGTAAAGCAAATCGGTAGTAGTTCAGGTCGGTGGTTAATTAATGTCGGTTCCAAATCCACATCGGTGGCAATACGCATCGGTGGTAGAGCGCACTCTCCGTTAAAATAGACAAAATCGCATCAAAACGTCAGTGCTTATGACATTTTATTCATTACTAAACAAATTTTGATGCGCTTTTGTTTATTTTAACAACAAATTAAAGTTAACGTCAGATTAGTGGCCTTTATAAGACCGGCAGTTAAAGTTTTGAAAGAATGATACCGGCTGACCATAAATGGTTGTGATTGTTTTTCTTAGGTTGGCACTCTTTATGTTAGGGGCACTGTAAGTCTAAAGTAAATTTTTTTTCTATAATAATCTTCAAGGTCAACTTTCTAGGGGATAAGTTGCATTCCTGCAGGGTCCCTAGTTGTAATAATGTTGGTACATATATTTTTAGTTCTTTTTTTCCACTAAAAAAATGATTGTCATTTTGACACATATGTCATAATAGTGGGTAAAACGAACAGCATAGTAAAATATTGCAAATTTATTAATTATTAAACTTGCAATATTTGAAAATAAACATAATGAAAGTTTGCAAAATTAAAGAAATTTGTCAAGAGTTCAAATTAAAAAACTGACATTCAAAGTTGACACAACCATAATTTTGAAAAAGTTCTACCAACACGAGGTATAAAAATTTCCTAGCGTTTTAATCACGTATCTACCAACATTGTAACACTTTGACAGTTATTATAGAAAAAAAAACGTACTTTATGTCAAATTCGAGGTTAGCAGGTTAGCCATAAAGAGATTTTTAAAAATCGTTCATCAATAAAAATCATTCATTAATAAGGGTCATTAATAGACAATTCTCTATACATTAATGAAACCCATAAATAAACGATCAACGGAAAAGTTACACATGCAATGATAGGACATCTACACACTGGATTCTTAGTTAGAACCATCATACATGGATCACCTACATTTAAAAAAAATATATAATTAAGTCGCTTTGTTCTTCACAGATTTTCAAAAAGCAGTACATGTAAGACTTTGTCAAGAAAATTTAGAGTTGTTAAATAATGGTGGTCATCAAATTATTTCTAAAATTGTGATAGCCAATGAAAGATATAGTTCTTCTAAAGAAACTTCTGTTGAAAGTCATAAACTTTCATGACGTCGTATCTATGCAGTGTTGCCTGTATGTTAGCAGAATTTTAACAGTTTGCAAATCAATGTCTTGCCTAGAGTGACCTATCCTATAGTGACATTTTAGAATACCGACGTGTCAACAAAAAATACAAATTGATACAATGCTTCTTGTTTTATGTGCTGATAGCACTCCAATAAACTTATCCGCTTTAAAGAAAAGTTGTTCAATGCCATGAAAGCTTTTCGAGGATTATCCTTGTGCCACTTAAATCCTACATTCTTAAGACTGTGTGCAAAGACGCAAGACTGCCAGTAAAAAATTATTTTTTCGCAGTTTTTCTCAAATTATAAAGGGTTATATGTTGTTCTAAAAACAATATTTAAATATGTTAAAATATATCTATTAATACTTTTAAATATTTTATATTAAAAGCATTTAGAGTTTTTTTTTGTATATTTCATAAATCGTATTTCGAATAGCAGCCTCGGTGAAGTTATCTACACAAATAACAAATTTAGAATGTAGCCATTTTTGGGTAGAGAAGTCAAAATTTCATTTCACTGGGCGAAATGTAGACCTTGCTGTTAAAATACTGATCTTTAATGCTGCTGTAACCTGCTAAAGTAAAATTCTATAAATTTGCATTAGCTAATTAAAAAGACTTTTTTTACGTAGGAAGAAGAAAATCTTCGATAGACACCCAGCTCGTACTTCCAGGTAGTGCCGAATTTTTACCGGCTAAAAACCTCTCCATGTACACTCTGATATCCGAAAATGGCACTGTTATTCACATATCATCATTTCAGTTCAGGTCTTTGACATCGTCCTTCCAGGACACCCTTCTTAAAATTCAAGTACATCTTTCTTCCTGTTCTTTAACTTTAATTATCGTCATCAAAAAGTTGGTAATCTTCTTCCATATTTCTCTGCTTTGCAGCATCTTTTCTACCTTGCGGTATGAGTTCCCCCACTTCAGTTACCGCTTCCTGTCGTTTGTTCGCCCATCTTTCGCAATGAAATACCGTATGTTTTGAGGTATCTGCGTTACCACAGTATGGACATTTGCCTGTGTTTGTGATTTTAAATCGTTTCAAATAGGCTTTAAAGCAGCCGTGGCCCGTTAGTACCTGTGTTAAGTAGTAATTTGTGCCATGTCTCTTGCCCACTCAGAATCTTAAATCTGGGATAAGTCTGCTCGTCCACGCCCTTTTTTTGCTATTTGACCATCTGCCTTGCCATCATTACGTTTCTTGCTTGTCGTTTGTTAGCATTCTCTTCTCCGTGTCTCTCCAAGTTCTTTCTTCCACCAACAGGTCGATCGATATTGTTCCTGCAACAACCTGCAGGGCTTGTGTAGAGATTATCATGGGGCCACTTGCTAAACGTAAAGATAAGTACTCTTTCCATCTTCGCTTTATATGTATTAGTTGTCATCGCCTTATACTATATGGATGCCCCATATAGAAGCTAAAGATTGTACCACTACTCTTTTTGCCCAATTCGGTCTACCTATACTTGGCATTATTTTTGTCAATGCTGCCACCCTGCTTTCGGCCTTATTTGCTACCCATCTTATGTGCTCCCCAAAGCTCCTCTTGTCGTCAAACATTATTCTAAGATACCGTACTACCCTGTTGGGTGTTATCTCCGTCTCCCTCATGGTGAAAACAACTCCTGTTCTCTTTCTAAAGGATTATCGGCTCTGTCTTTTCCGGCGCTACCTGTAGATAATGAGCCGTAAGCCATATGTCTACTTTCCAAATTGCTTGGTCAGCCTTAAATTTTAACCCCTTCTCATCGTCCGTTGTCACCATTATGGCCAGATCATTTGCAAAACCTAAGATATGCAGTACTCTTTAGCAATACTGAGCATGTCAAAGCTGTTTAGCTAAAATATAAGAAGACAGTTATGGCTAAATGGTACCTATGTAGAAATATGTTTGCCAGAAGTGTTCAAGAACCTTCCAAAGAAACTAATGTTACTACCGAAACTTAATGCATCATCGCATAGCCTACAGCAGCTCAAACTAAGTATTTAGCATAAAATAAAATCAAGTTCATCAAACATTTCTCTATTATCCTGATTTACCAATGTGACTTTTGGCTGTTCCTTGGACTAAAAAGAATCTACTTGGTCGAAAAGTTTCTTCAGATGAAGAGTTTGATGTTACATACAGCAGCTCAAGCTCTGCAGTAGGTACTTAGCGTAAAATAAAATCTAGCCTATCAAACATTCCCTCTATTCTCCTGATGTAACAGTGTGACTTTTGGCTTCTTGAACTAAAGGGAACCTACATGGTGGAAAATTTTCTTCAGACGAAGGGTTTGATGTTGCTAAAGTGAAAGCCTATCAAAAGATACTTGGCGGACCGCATTTACGCAATGGAAGCAAAGAATGGTAAAATATATTTGCCAAAGGAGACTACATTGAGCATATTTAGGATACTGTTTTTCAAAAATTTAATAGTTATCCTTATTCTTAATAAATTCAGGTCTTCGTAGAATATTGCATAAATATTACATTAGACCTGGAATATGCACACTAAAAATATAGAAATATTAGAAGTGGTGAAGCTTTGAGCTACAAAGTTACCAAACAATCAAGAGCACTTTCCAACATAAATATACAAGGGGCGCTCAAGCCAAACCGGTACTTTTACAGCGTGTTCTGATGAAGTATCTTGGGAACGGAGGCATAAAACCCGCGAACATTTCAAAAGACTTTAAGCACAGTACAGTGATGAGACACAGCCTCTGTAATCTTGCTGCAAAAGGGAGGCGAAACCGACTGCTTGCTCAAGCTAAAGGTCCTCGTTGGCGGGGTTCCCCATGAAGCCCCTCTGGACTCGGCTGCTACTCATGACGTCATACAGGAGTATTTAGCGGATGCTATCCGACCTCTCCATCCAGGAACCATGGCAAGCTTGGCGAGCACCTCGACAATGATGGAAATCCTGATAGAAACCGCAGTCAACTGCATAATCGGCCAAGACTAATTCAAGTCGCAGTTCTTGGAGGTGCCCGACCTGATCAGACCTATGATCCTGGGCTATCCATAGATTGAGAACCTCCGTCGGCGAACTGTGCACTTCGGGAAAAACGTGCGCCGAACTAGCCACTGAAACCAGCGGCTACAAGTTAGAAACAGCACTACCATAACGGTATTTCAGGCGACCATCATGGACTCCAGCCCTCTGTCGACGACAACCACTACACGCCATCGCATCCGGTTGCTCGAAGATGAACCATTTCGGCAACCACCGTACCGGTATTTCTCGGACAACAAAAGGATAATTGCAAAACAAGTAGAGGCTATGCTGGCAGACGGAGTAATCGAACCCAGCATCTCCAGCTTTTGTTCACTGATCGTCATCATCAATAAGAAAGACGGCAAGCCAAAATTCTGCGTGGATTATCGCCGCCTGAATAACTTGACGAAAAACGAAAGCCCCGGTCTGCATCGGTACTGCATCCTTATTAACGACGCTAGAATTAAGAGCAGGGTAGTACTGGCAGATCCCGTTAGAAGAGCGCACCAAGGCTCTCACGGCGTTCTCAACCCCCGACGGCGCTACGTACCAGTTTTGGGTCATGCCTTTCAGCCTTAAAAATGCTCGGCCACGTTCCAGAAGCTAATCACGCAAGAGGAGATTTCGTCCTGGTGTACTTGTACTCCAGGATCGGAGGGAACACCTCCGACGCTTTTGCTTCTTCCTGTAGCGTCCCAAACAGCACAACCTATAGGTGTCTTTAGATAAATGTCAGTTTGGGGTCCATACGCTGACGTACCTGGGGCATGTAATCATTACCGAGGGTAACCAGCTCAGATCGATACACGTTGAGAGCCTCAAAACCGCTGAAACCCCTCAAATCCGGAAACAGCTGCGCAGCTTCTTAGGCCTGTGCAACTGGCTACGGGATTACATTATTTTTTGCGCCGAAGTAACGGCTACCCTTACCGACCTCCTAAAGACGACAAAGCGCTTGCGCTAGACGCCCGAAGACACACGTTTATATGACGCAATCAAGCGCGCAGTCGCCCGACCCTTAACGCTGCACCGTTCGTCTGACAAACGAACGCAAGCGGCGTGGATAGAGCAGCGGTGTTGTTCCAAAAGGTGGATGAAGACAGACATATTGTAAGCTACACGAGCTAAACCCCGCAGAACGACGATATTACATTAACGAGCGGGGGTGCCTCCCGGTGATCTGAGCAGTAAAACGTTACCGCCCCTGTTTAGAGGACCGGCGGTTTACATTAATGACCGACAACCGGGCACCACTGTGGTTGGATTCCATGAAGGACCACAAATTCAAGCTGACTCCCTGGTCTCTTTTACTGCAGGAATTCCAATTCAATATCGTTCGCTGCCCCGTAAAGTCAAACGAATTTTCCGATCACCTGTCGCGGAATCCAGTCGACGGAAACGTACCAGTCGAGCCTACCGACCACGACCCACTGCTACCACCCGACGTCATGTCTACAGCTCTGCCGGCTCGCCAACCTTTCTTGGTACACACCCACCTGGTCAACCTCGTCGATAAAGTTAAAAAGGCCTAGCGGGCAAACCAACACGCCGCCAATCTGATATGGACGTGGCTAAGCCTTTAAGATTACGGCCTCCAGAGCACCGGCGAAACCGGCATCATACGGGACTACCACGTGAAAGCGGCTATATGTGGCTACGCAATCCAGACGGAAACAGGCTGGTGGCACCTACCGACCTCCATGGGTGCATCCACCACGCCTACTACGACGCCCCCACCGCCGGACATCCAGGAGCCTAAGAAACAGCAAAAGCGATCTCCGAACGGTACTATTGGCCCCAATTGAAGGAAGACGTCTGCACCCACATTCGAGCGTGTTGGACTTACGCCGCCACAAAGAGAGGACCTCTGCAAGCTAGGACTTTCTTGCGGTCCCATCACCCCAGTCGATCGTGGGAAACCATCTCCGTTGACCTGAAGGGCCCGTGGGTGTCCAGTCGGAGCGGGAACCGCCAGATCCTTGTTGTGACCGACATGTTCAGCCGCTGGACAGAAGCATTTCCCATGGCAAGCGCTGATACACCAGTCGTGGTACAACTGCTGGAAAGGGAGATTTCCACTGGTATGGATACCCAACCCTATTCTTTCCGACAACGTAGCACAATTTGTGTCCATCTTCAGGGACGCCACCCTACGGAGATGGGAGTGCCTCCACTGGACCACTCCGATATACCATCTCCAGTCCCACCCGGTCGAGAGACGTAACGAGGAGATCAGGAAAGGGTTACGCATCCACAGGCAAGAGAAGAATCTAAAAGTATGGGACACACTTTTGTCCACCGCCTTATATTATACAACCTGCACACACAAAAGAACGAGACCACAGAAACAACACCTTCAAGGCTCTACTGGGCTACGGACTACCACGCCCAGCTGAATGGCAAGAAAACCCCGCCAATCAGCCTGCCGCAGCCAACGGCTAAGAAGCCCGCGAACTACGCATTCAAAAAGTCCACCGAAATCAGCATCGTCGCCGCTCTCGTTATGCGTTCGACGACCCCGAGCCGTACTAAGGCGGTCTATATTGTTCCAGGCCATGACACTGGGCCTATAAAGTGACCTTTGGAATGGCCTACCACAATCTGGCAACATGGCTTTGCCAACCTTTAACAAAAAATTACTAGTTTTTGTCACTAAATGAACAATCTGTCAGTGCACTATTCCTGTCATTGTGATACATATCAGTTGAAAAAAATCTATAAAATCACTTGTTATTTACATCGTAATGCCCCACTTCGATGTAATACGCGATTTAAAAACAATTTCTAATCGGTAGGTACCTAATTTTCCATTGCTACTAATTTTGACTATCTAAAACAGTAATTTCTTCAAAATAACTTGCTTGTAAGCTAGTGATATTGCGGTCAGAACAAGTCTGTTCATCTTATTACCCTTTATATCCGCTCTTTTAAAGTGTTTTTCACACACATCATTAGACTTTCAAATCCGTCAGTTCTCTAAATGCAAAACTTCTTTCCTTGTTTGTGCCACCGTTCCATTAGATGGAAACTTGAACAAGCTAACGTATGGAGCAGCTGATGAAGCGTAAGTTGACTTGCAGCTTGGTACGTAACACTTCAAAGGCAGTTTTGTAACTTATATGAACTGCCTTGTCAAAATAGTTTTTAATGTCAAATATATTTCAAACAAACAAAACTTAATGTGTCTTGGAATGGCCTAGCACACAATCTGTCAACAGAACCAGTGTCATGGCCTGGAACAATATAGACCGTCTTGGCCGTACCGTTTCTTACCAGGAGACCAAGTGATGGCACGAGCACTGCCAGCTACGCGGTCGTATTTCGAGCCAAAATGGATGAAACCCAATCGGGTGATTGAGGAAGTGGACCCAAATATCTACTTCATCGAGTTGAGGAACGGAGAGCCAACAAAGGTCCAGGTCAATGATCTGCGCCGAGCACCCGTCCAGCCAGCAGCGGCAGCGCACCCTCCGTTAGTTGACAACCCAGCTCCACCACGCGAGCTACAGGACCAACATCTAGACAAGTATCCCCGTGAGCCACCGCAGAGCCCAGGACCGAGCTGCCGACCACCTTCCCCTGTCCCATGCGCCCGCCTTGATGGGGAGGGAACGTTACCTGGTGAAGCCGCCGAACACCGAATTCTGGGAGGAGCCAGTAAGAATGCGGGCTTCTCTGTCCACCAATGGCAGCAAACGGGCTGCTGGCCCAACTGAATATAGAACGCGGATTTTCACAGAAACGGCACTTATTGGCAGTCAGGAAACTCCGAAGTCAGCTACTCTCAGAATTAGACAGATATAGGCCTGAGTAGTAGTACTAATACTCAGGAGTAGGGCTGGGCGATATTGAAATTCTGATATCGATTATCGATAACTAAGAAATATCGATACATATCGAAATATCGATACATATCGAAATATCGATACATATCGAAATATCGATATATATATATATAGTGATACCTGTTAAGTTGTCACTTCCGGGGCACAGATGTGACGGACTGACCTCCACCTTTTCTACTAATATTATATACAAAATAAACCCATATTTGTGCTGAGGGGAACTTCCGCTAGAGATCCATCAAAAGAGGGGAAACAATTTTAGGAAATAAAATTTTCATATATAATGTTCATATGTGAGATAGAAAGTCACTTCCGCAGGTGATTAACATACGGAACCATATATAAGACATGAATCGCACGAAGTCACATCCGCCAGTGTTGTCAGTTTTTCATATTACAACGCTTAGAATGAAATAATCGCAGCCGTGTCTTCTGACAAGAAATGTGGATTACTATCAAGCAAATATATTCTATTTTAAAAGAAGGTACTTTTCAGCACGTGAATGTGAAACGCATTCATTAATATGTGCCGTTAAATAGGAAACGCCAATCTGTAACGCAAAGTATATTTTTAAAATACAATTTTTTGCACGTCCGGGAGTAGAAATCAGTTTCCAGGTTAAAAAAATCATGACAGAAATAATGTGTTATGCCCTAGGGAAATAATAACTTTATTATTTCCCTAGGGAGTAAAAACGATTATTATATTTTCAGAGACTACTAAAATGTGTAAATCTGTCAAAATTAAAATATCAGTAAATCAGGTTAAACTATTTTTTCACTTTTAATGTTACTTGGGGCGTGACAAAAAAGTATATAATCCTCAGGAGAGGATGCTATTATTCCCTCGGTGCTTTTAAACGCTCGGGCTTCGCCCTCTCGCTACAATTGCACCTCGGAAATAATCATGCATTTTTCTCCCTTGGTGTACAATGTACTATTTTACTGTGGCGTAATATTATTGAGAAGAGCTATGATGTAACATTAATTTAACAGATCATGTACTTAATGTTGAATATTTAGGTGTAATTTAATAATTTCAATAACAAAAAAATAGATTTAGTTTGGCTTATGTTAGCATAAAAAATTTGATTGGATACCGATTTCAAATCCATGACAAATGCCAATATGACAACCAAAAGGTATGAAATGTTAGTGAAAAAATATTTTTCGCCTACTGTGCTAATATTACTAACAAAATATATTACTCTACTAACCTTTCAACCAATGTCTACATTTGGTTTGTATAATACTGATATTAATCATTTGATGTAGATACACTGTGTGTGTAATAGGTAATTATAATTCTCATTAAATTCCTACATCAACAAGTCTTTTTACGAACCTATTTTTTATAATAATCTGATTCGAGAAATACATAGCAAATACACATAATACGCTAGATTTGATTATTTTTATATATTTTTCATATTTTATGCTTAACCATTTTTGTCCTCGGTAGTTTACACTCTATTGATTTGATAATTTATGTTCAATGTTTGAGACCTTTGACATACATCTCAAGAGCTCTAATCAGAATATAGACCGCCCAACTGACAGACTGACTGAACAGACTCTTGTTACCCGTAGCTTTGATGAAATTAATTGTATGAAGAGTTAATTAATCTATAAACCTAAAAATCTGTTTTGTTTCCAACATCACCGAGGAAAAATGACGTTGAAAATACAGTAAATTTAAGAAAACATTTGTATTAAATCAGTAATTACCAAATAAAAATATATAAAATAAAATACAGTTCGTAAATAAAATAAAAAATAAAAATAAAATACATTTCGTAAATACATTAGAAAATTAAAATAAAATACATTTAGTAAATACAATAGAACATTAAAATAGAATACATTTCCTAAATACAACAGAAAATTAAATTAAAATACATTTCGTAAATACAATAGAAAATAAAAATAAAATAATTACAATATTAATTTTGAATTTGCTTTTTAATTAAATGTTGAATTTTAGACTTTACTACTGTGATAGATCTATTTATTTTATACTTTTTGAGAAATTCTTTTATTTCCGTAGAAGGGGGATAACGTTCTTTTCGTATGTATGTAGAGAATTCCTTTTTCAAAACATGTAATTCTTTATTGGACCATGCTAAAAATACAATATTAAAATGTTGTTTTTAGAATCTACTTATATGACTTACAAACTCTTTGCTGTGAAGATTTGGGGGGACGCTTATAACGTTCATCTTGGTCATTATTGGAAATTTCATAATTTTTATCAGTATTATCACCATCTGAAATGAAACCATGTACTTTAAATTAATTTTTGTATATAATAATTTTACTATTGTGCATTTCTATATCGTGCGACAATTCTACTTCATTGGAAAAAACGTCTTCATTGGAAAAACCTTCTTCATTTAGATCTTTGTTTGCACTCGTTGTATACTCTACATTCTGAAATCTTTTTGTTTTAAGACAATCCTCAATTCTAACTTCGATTTCCTGATGTATACACTGTTCAATCTGAATATCAGATGTAGTCTTATTTTTTCCTACAAATAAAACCAAAATTACACAAGTATTAGTAAATGTTAAAGAAAAAGAATTTATGTAAAAAAGTAGATAACTTAGTTTAGTGCAAAGTTGACATATACCACTATTTATATCTTCCTCAGCAAATTCGACATTTGGGTCCAAATCAATATCTGCTAGAGATTTTCCTTTATATTGTACAGGTAAAGATCCTTTTTCTATCATAAGCAGCAATTTAGAAATTTTAGCAGTCTGGTAAACATCTACTGGTAATCTAAAAAACGAAGTTAGAACGTTTACATTTTAAAGTAAGTATCTTTAATAAAATAAAAATAGATGATTAAAAAAACTCATCCTGTAAATTAAAAAAAAAACATTTACTGGGGATAAGTTTCTTTGTATCTGTGGTTTTTACTTACTCGTAAAATTCTTCATGGGTTTTTTGGGTATGACCCATAAAATTTGAAAATTGTTTGGTTTCGTTGGGACTTAAGTTAAGAATTTGCATAACCGTTGCAATTTGTTTACGTAGTGTATTACTTGAAAATGCTTCTGGAGATTCTAATTTTATTCTTTTGCACAAAGTACGTATGGCAACATCACCTTTCCCCCATTTAATTCGACTACCAGGCATCGCAAAAACATATTCATTGTCTTTGTCGATGTATTCTAGCCGATGTTCCAATAAAGTATCAATCATTTTTTCTAAAGTTTCTGGTATTAAGACAACAACAGCTCTGGACCCCTTTCCACTATTTATAACCCTCTTGTACTTTGTTGTTAAGATTTTCTCTGCTTCCGTTAGTACTTGGTCAAAATCGCTGTAGTTGCTTTTTTTATCAGATTTATAACTTGTAATTTTCATATATTGTACATCTCCAATCCTACGCCTGTTGAATATAATTAGTAATGATAAACAACATTGTACTAACAGTTTGTAGGTTTTTTCATCTTTGTTAGAACTCAACGTCTGTAAACTTTCGTGGGCCAATAATGAAACTTCCTCTTTAAATTTTTTAACATCTCTAACTAACGGCAGCAGTAATGGCTTATTCCATCGTTTTTCATTAAGATCTTTATTAGCAAGAGATGCCATTTCTGTATTCCACCTTGTTTCAACTAATTTTTTAAAATGTTTTATATTATCTATCCAAATTCTAGAGTCTTCTGCAGACTTGCATTTAAAACCAGAACTTTCTTTCAAAATTAAATGTGTTAATTCATCACATACTGTTTTTAGTGACGTGCCTAAGTGCATCGCTAAACTTGGTGTTTTGTATGATTTTTTAGCATGATCGTATCCTACAACAATTCGTGTGGCATGTAGAACGTTGTCAAAATTTCTTGGATGTAACATATCTTTACAAGTTATGTTTTTATTATTTACTACGCCTCTGTAACTGAGCAGAAGTCGCGACAGTTCTCGCATCTTGTTACTACAAGAGTAAGCCATTCGTTCTTTTCGATGTCTTTTTAAATATGACTCGCCGAAATTGGCAATTAGCAGATCTTTTTTGGCCTCAAGGGCAATATCATCGGGTTTCATGAGATCAAATACCTGCATATGAACATTAATAATTATTATTTTATGTCACATCCTTAATTTTATAACTAGGCATACCAACTTCCGAATGAAGTATAATTAATTACATTTGAAAATTTCATAGACTATACCTAAAAATTTCTGTAAGTTTGCTGAATTCAAAATCTGTTTTATATTATTTGTAAATTAATTACAAAAATGAAATAGTTACCCAATACTACTACTTCTACTACTCAAAATTGTGAGTTCGCTAGTTATAACATTAAAGACATCAAATGGTGTTTTATGTCGTGGTACTTACTTGTTCTTTAACATGTAACTTTGAAATCACATTTGTAGGATCCATAGCACATGCAGTTAAAGTTTGCGACAATGACAGAGGGTTTTTCTGTTTGATATTGTTGAAGGAACATCCTTTAACGTGACGTTTTAAATATTTTTTTTTATATATTCCCTTACAGTAGGGGCACGGGTAATATTTTGAATTTTCCAAATTCATAATTTCTTGGCGTTTTGGTCTTATTACTTGGTTTATGTATAAGTCAAAGTTGGTGTCGTTTCGTAATAATGCGACAGCATATCTTCTCTCTTTACTTTTTAAGGGGTAATCCAATATGTTTTTTACTTCCATTTCATCCTTATGATGTCTTTGTATATGTCTCATAAAGTTTTTATTATTAATCTCGTCTTGACAAAATTTACATCTAATTTGTTTTTCATTGCGTTTCTTTTGCTGTATTAAAATAGTAAGAAAACAGTAAGATAATAGTAATCTATGCAAGATTGTAATTGGTGCTATTTGAACCGAGTGAGTTTAAGGAACAAGACGTAGTTGAGCTCCCTAAAGAAACGCGGTTCAAAAAGACACTTCGGGGTGTGTTTCATACACTATCTTTTCTACGACCAGACTGCAATTAATAAAAAATTGTGAAAGTAGAATGGTTTTCTAAATTTTTAATAAACGTCATTATGGCACGCACGAAAAAGTTACTTTTTTTACTCCAACCACAATACCAAACTTTATGCATGGAAATTAGTGAAAAATAAACTGTTTTTTAACTGTCGCAGAAAAAATTTATTACCAAATTCCTACTAACTACAATTGAAGGCATTAGTAGAAAAAAAATACTTGAAATGACGTTTTCAATAGTCATACGTACTTCAGTCAGTGTTCGGGGGGGAGGTGGTGCGTGGAACACCAATGGCTCACTAACTTCCAAAATTTCTGGTATACTAGTACAAGATGTTGAAGAACTTTCAGTATTTTTGTCCAAATAATCACAAATATCAAAATCCTTGTCTCTGTCATCATCACATTTCGATTCGGATATGTACATTGTATACGTACTACTGCCACTGAAACGGTCTTCAGGATTAAGGACAAACTTATGAATAGAATCTTTTTTATCGTTAGCATGAAAACCACCCAAGAGGGTAATATCAGTATTAGTATTTCGATTATCATTGTCAGGTTCATCTACGAAATTGTAAATGCAACTAGTTTTGTTTTTGTTGTTTTCATTTTTGGAAATGCAAGCGTTATTATTTTCACTTAAAAGTTCAGTTTTAGAATATTCCAGAAAGTCCTGGTCATCAATCCATTTCTACAACAGCAAATTGTGTGTAATTAATTATTAACCTAACCGCATGGGTTAAAATTCAGGTAACCCAAAAATTAATCAAATGGGCATTACAACAACTGAGAAACTACAAATGAAAGTTTTGCGTATTTAAGGGCCTACCTTAAGCCATTCGAGATTTTAAATTATTATTCACGTAGATACCACAAACCGGTGGCCAACAGAGGCGCGTTAATTGTCCATTTTAGAATATGCGATAAAAATGATGCCAGAATAGTACAATTTAGGATAATTTTGTTAAATGTATAGTAAGACGTAATGATATATTACTTATACGTGCTCACAAAATAAATAATTTACTAGTGGACCCGTTGCAAAATATTTTGCAACGTGTGGCAGGATCCATTAGGTAAAACTTAAATGTTTAAGTTTTTAAAACTACTCACACGTGATATTGCTACATATACTTGACCATAGCTAAATACTGGTTGTGGCAAATACGCTATGTTCCCACTTTATCCATAGTTTGTTCTTGTGATTTATGAATTGTTATCACAAATGATAGGTGCACTGAAAATTTTCTTTTCCGAAGGCAAAAAAGGTAGTGCAATATTAGAATGTATTGATCTATACACAGTAATAATACTCTTCTGCCTGGCTTGTGGCCATTTAATACTAAATCTAAGCAGTTATAAATAAATTGCGTACCATTAATCTTATCTCATCTATTAAACCAGTAAATACATTTAAACTTTTCAAAAGAATATCTATTGATCATATTTTTAGTGTTAAGCAATGTGGATATATGCCACTGAAATTTAACGAATCTATTAATTCCATAGAAAATTATAAAGTGTTGTCATTATGTGATACAATTGTATTTACACTCAAATATTGCTTTTCATATTCAGGCAAGAGAGATATAATTTTGTTGCGATTCACGCGAGAGTGGACAAAACTCCAACTTAACTCGCCCCAAGAATATCGGCAACTAAATCCGCCAATCGGCGCGGACTTAAATGTCCAAATATTCGCTTGTAAACCAAAACTCCGCCAAACTGCATGGGGCACACAAATAATCAAAAGCAAACTAACTCCCCATCGGATTATAGAAAGCGAAAATCCGTGCAAGCTGCTAGCTTCGCTGTAAAAATGAGACAAAGGCCGAAGTGCCATGAGTTTGCAAAATCCGAGCACCACAAAAAAAATAATCGCCAACCTAACAAATTTCGATGGGCGGGAACCGAATATCGGCACTAAAGGTTTGTTCACACAGTATCAGCCGCTAAGAGATCAGTTACACCGTAACACCCTTTGGGAGTGAATTCCAGAAATCCCTGGAAATGATTTGGTCTATTTGTAAGACGATCTAATATGCAAAATTTCAACTTTCTATCTGTAGTAGTTCGCTCGTTAAGGTAATCTTTAAACAACAAATCTATCTCATTTAACTCTTTTGAGGAGATGCATTCTGCAAAACCATGAAAACGGTTTGGCATGATTTGTAAAATGAACTAATATACGGAATTTCGACTTCCTACCTGTATCTATCTCGTGACGATCTTTAGAAAAACACATCTACCCCATTTAATCCCTTTGAGAGGATATATTTCGAAAAACCCTGAAAATGGCTTAACTCGATGTGTAAAACGAACTGGCTTGACTCGATGTGTAAACCGAACTACTGTGCCGAATCAATTTTCAACTTGAAGCAGTTACCGTATTATGGCGATCTTTAGAAAAACATATCTACCCCATTTAATCCTTTCGGAAGTTAATTTCGAAAAGCCTGAAATTGATTTGACCTAATTTGTAAAGCGAATATGCCGAATTTCAATTTCCTGCCTGTAATAATTATTTTGTGGCTATTTTTAGAAGAACACCTCTGGTCTATTTAACCAGTTTGAGGAGATGTATTTCGAAAAACTCTAAAAATTATTTCCGATTACTGCCTGTAGTAGTTCTCCCATGGCGATATTTCGACAAACAGATTTGTTTCATTTAACCCCTTTCGGAGATGAATTCTCCAAAACCCTAAAACTGATTTGACCCGATTTGAAAAATGTTCTAATATGCTCAATTTTAACATCCTATACTTGTAGTAGTTTCCTTGGAGCTATATTTAGAAAAACATATTTGCCCCATTTAACCCCTTTCGGGTATGAATTCTGCAAAACCTAGACATTTACTTGATCTGATTTGTAAAACGAACTAATATGTCGAATTTCAGCTTCCCACATGAAGCAGTTTCCTCATTGTAGACCTTTACAAAAACAGGTAGCCTATACCACATTTAGCTCATTTGGAAGAATGAATTTCGAAAAGCCCTGAAAATGGTTTGACCCTACTTGTAGAAAGAACTAATTTGGCGAATTACAACTTCTTACCTTCCCCATATTCTATTATATAACGATCTGTGAAGTAGAAGTCAATCTCGTCGAATAGAGGGTAAAAGCACTTCTTTGTAAACGATATTTAATGTTTTTCCTTCTGGTTTGAGCACCACTAAGTTGTTTGGAAAACTGATCCCTAAACAGTCTAGATAAAGTTGATCGAGAAAAAAACAGTGCTCTCTCAAGTCGACCCCAGCCTGATTCAGCGTCTGTCCCTGCACCTTAGTGATTGTCATGGCAAAGCAGGTTGTTACGGGAAATTGCAGTCTGTTACATTGAAAAGAATAGTCTGAGAGAATAAGGGTTATTTGAGGAATGAAGACTGTCTCCCCTTCTCCAAAACCTATAAACATTTTATCCTCAGTGACGTTACGATGCGAAGCTTTCACCTGCAGTAGCATTTGGAAGTCTTCACTTTTCTCAATAGTATAAGTGTTCTAACTTTCAAAGGCAAGCGATTTGGAAGAAGTCCGGGAGGGTCGAGAGTGTAGAGAAACTCAACGTGGTAGTGCACTATCATCTGCCTCCACCACAGTGTTAATCGATTGATAGATCTTTTCCTCCGAATGAAAGGCTCCGAGGTGTGTGTTGTTGATTTATCATTCTTCAGAGTGATACTCGCCCTTCTACGAAGCCAGGACACAGGGTTTGCTGTTATGTTCTTGATGTCGGAATATACATATTATGTTAGTGGGGCTGGCGATATCTGCCAAGCCTTGACATAGGTTTTCGTTGCCGAGTTTCAAGTTAAGTTTGGAAAACTGTTCTTGGAATATCCTCTCAGGTGAACCCTTATGTAAATTCAAGACAATATGTCCTTATTGTACTGATACTGCATTTTTAAAAATCACTATTATAACACGTATTTGTCTTGAGAGCAACCGCCATTTAAATATCATCGTCGAGCTGATAAAACCACAGTAAATAAAAAACCACTAATGGTCTCCTTTGAAAAAATCTTGCAATTTACAAAACTTCTTTGTAGACAATGTTTAACGTATGGCACTATCCATCCGGTAAAATTTTAATTTTTAAGTTTTCAAAACTACTCGCACGTGACATTGCTACATACACTTGACCATAGCAATACTGGTTGTGACGAATATTATATATTCCTACTTTATTCAGAGTTTGTCTTTGTGATTTATTAGCTATCATCACACATGCTAGGCGCACAGAGAAAATGGGAAGGGTGCCACAAAGAAGAGCTAGAAGAAGTCCGAATAGAATTTTGAAACAATAGATTACAAAAGCGATGACTGAATGCAACTTACACGAAAGAAACTGTGAGGATGGAAGAGTATGGAAAACAGGTGTCGGACAACGTCGAAAGACGTTTTAACAATATAAGTATGCTTGTACCAACAGGGAATGCAATGAGGCAGTGTGTAAATAAGCACATCCACATAATTATAATGAGCAGAAGAAACACCTTACAGCATCTGAGCAATACCGATTTGCTTTAACTGTCATTTTACATGTATTTTGACGTTTGTCTCACGAATCAGCAGACCGTTGATTTCAAATAAACATTTAGTAGTGACAGTAGCCCATTACATTTATCGGCAGAACGCCGCAGGCTGACTGTGAGAATATACCTGGTTTACTGCTACTGCATGGCCGGCTGCAACCACTTGAGAGCTACAATATGATGGTTTTTCTCTAAAAATTACCAATTTATTTGCAATTTAGGACTTTTGTGCACATCTACACGGTAAAGGCTTTCATTTAAAAAAAGAATTATCGAAATCGGCCCGGTGGAAGTCTCAAAATAGATGTCGAAAGAAAACGCTTCACGTTTTAAATATATAGATTATTATAATCATTGATAATAAATATGAGAACTTTTGAGAAAACGTACATAATTAAAATATAGCCGAATTCTTAAACTGCTTTTTAGCTCGATTCTCGAATATCTGCCCCCGTACCTTACAGCCACCTGTTCTTAAATAGGGTTCTTTATGGTGTCCGTTAAGGTAGCTTCGTTCCAAAGACAGGGAAGTCCCCGAATGGTTAGGTCATAAGCGTGCAGCATACAGGATTTCATTGCATAACTGATACTTTTTGTTAAAATATTTCGAGAACCGAATGAACTCAGAAATACAAGTTTCTCATATCAAAACATACAATAAAAATAAACCGAATGAATTAACGTTTCGTCTTTTACTAGGCAAAGAAAGGAAAACATTAATGCTTAATAATTAGTGATGGGAAGAGTAGAACACTTTTGAGAAGCGGAATATAATTAATTTGAATGCAGAACAAGCGAATGTAACTAATAATTCCAAATGTATGTCACACCAGTAGTATTTATTCAACTCAATTCGGACCCATCGTAAATCGTAATGTTATGACTCGATTGTATCGCTTAGTCAACGCTAGTGGATCCGCACAATGCAATATAAAAAATCCTTGAACATATGCGTCTTATTTATTCTCGACTATTAATATGCTGCATGCGGCATACTCCAATGACATAAGGGCGCCTTAGCAATTTTTTACGTTAACCCACAACGGAAATACCGGCCCTTATTGAAGAATAATCTGAATTAACTTCTGTTGAAACACCAATCAAAGTACATAGGTAGGTACTTACACGAGTCTTTTCAAAATTCGTTCGTCGTAATCCTTCCGTAGCTAAAGAAGTGTTTTTTGATAATTCCATTTCTGTAATTTAAAAAATAGGCTTCAAAGTTTTAAAACGTTTAGAAACGGACGGGCATAAAATGTACGTTAAGTTAAAAATGTGAAATAATTTTAACACATTTACTTTGGCAATTGGTATTATAAGCGCAAAGATTGTAAAAAACTTACCTTTGTTTAGCGCCATTTTCACCAACAAATGACCCCTGATTCCCTGCATTATTAAACGCCAAATCGGACTGACTCGATGTGGGCGATTCCAACCAGTTCAGCCCATGTGAAATTCACGACTAAAGCTACTATTCACGCCGTTTACAACGTTGCCATATTTTGGAAGTGACTTGTGCGAGTTTATTCATAAAAACTTTGGCAAATACATCGGAAGTCGCTTCGTACTAGGAGTACCTGAGCGCTGAAGTGATGGCAGCGCCAACGGTTATACGCCGAACTAATTGACGAACTCACTTTGATTAGGGGGTCAAAGTCACCTCCAGAACAAAATTGGGATTTGAGCTCTGGACGACATCTACAATCGAATGGCTTAAAAATCTTAGCAAAACGTTGTCACTTCCGAAATCGGAAGTGACAGTGTTATATATGAAGTCACAGCGTGTGTGCGGTACCTATTTCGGAAGTGACTTAGTATACTTTATCAATATATATATATATATATATATATATATATATATATATATATATTAAAGGTAAACATTTCAGGGTGTCATACCGCTTAATAAATTTGAAGATTTCTTCAACTGGTTGAAGAACATCTTGAATGGCGTTTGGGGTTGGACGACGTTTCGACGAAATCACATTCGTCATTTTCAAGTCCTTATAGTCGTGGTTTGGCTTCTAGTTATGCGGCAACACGACGGACTGTCAACTTGAAGTACAGCTGACTGAATAGGTTGTTTATCAATTGTAATTGACGAATGTGATTTCGTCGAAACGTCGTCCAACCCCAAACGCCATTCAAGATGTTCTTCAACCAGTTGAAGAAATCTTCAAATTTATTAAGCGGTATGACACCCTGAAATGTTTACCTTTAATACATATCAGCCGCGAAAACCTTCGTAATATTAATATATATATATATATATATAACAAAGTCCTTTTCACAGCTCGGTGGTTACTACACAAGGCGAAGAATTTGACTGGGAAAGGGGTTATAGTCAACACCAATCTCAGTACTTGGGCAACGATTACAAGAGCTATTAATGGTTTGTTGAAATAAAACCACTTGATGCTAAGGTCGACAAGTTTCGAAATATATTTATTCCATTCTCAAGACCTAACAACTTGCGGCACAAAACCGAAAAGGCACATGTAGTTCACAAAACATGTGACTAGATTTCAAATTTTAAATTTACAAAAGCAGTACAGCGAATGCAGCATATCACACAACAAAAAGTAATGCTAGATTTTCCTGTCACCAGGTTACATGTTAAAAATCCACAAATACATTTAAAATTAATTAATTACTACAATTTTTATTAGTTTTAAGCCATAATGGCCGTCAATTTGATAAAATTCTTTTTATCAAATTTATCAAATTGACGGCCATTATGGCTTAAAACTAATAAAAATTGTAGTAATTAATTAATTTTAAATGTATTTGTGGATTTTTAACATGTAACCTGGTGACAGGAAAATCTAGCATTACTTTTTGTTGTGTGATATGCTGCATTCGCTGTACTGCTTTTGTAAATTTAAAATTTGAAATCTAGTCACATGTTTTGTGAACTACATGTGCCTTTTCGGTTTTCTGTCGCAAGTTGTTAGGTCTTGAGAATGGAATAAATATATTTCGAAACTTGTCGACCTTAGCATCAAGTGGTTTTATTTCAACAAACCATTAATAGCTCTTGTAATCGTTGCCCAAGTACTGAGATTGGTGTTGACTATAACCCCTTTCCCACTCAAATTCTTCGCCTTGTGTATATATATATATATATATATATATATATATATATATATATATAAAATTTTACAAGAGCCAACCTGTCTGCTGTGTGACATACGCAATGTCTCCATCCCTTTTTATTTTAAAATTTTATAAAGCCAGAGGTCCAAACTGCTGCCGCACTAACTCGTTTTAAACCATTGTACTCTGTTACCTGGTGCGGCTGCATCCTGGGGCTCTGGTTTTACAAATTTTAACATAAAAGGTATGGAAACACTGCGTGCGTCACATAGCAGACAGGTTGGTTCTTGTAAAATTCAGCGATGACGAATCACGCTAAATAATAATAAAACGTCAGCTGAGGGGCAACTCCTTCGATAAATATATATCAAACCCGATTTAGAAATTTGTATATGACTTAATTTATATGAAATATTGTATGAAATTGCAAATAGAAGGCTTTTAAACTATATGTTTTCTTTCTTAATTATGCAGAAAGTGCTCGTTTATACAGGGGGGCAGGTTGGCCGAATGGTTAAGGCGTCAGATTTAAGCTCTGATCTCGAGAGAGAATGCGGGTTCGATTCCCGTACCTGCCATATTTTTTTTCGTACCTGCCATATTTTTTTTTATATATTTATTATGAAAGTCTTGATTTTAAGTTAGTTTATTCACGACTGCTCTACCAGAACAAACGGCTGAGCTCCTTTCTCGATTAAAATGGACCAAGCGCAGAAGATGCTGGTTGTATCGCCGGAATTTGTCCAGCGCCTTAAGTCTGGCAAGAATACGGAGAAAAATATATTATCACAGCTTGATGACGAAATGAATAAAGTCTTAAAGTCCAAATTAACTGATCACGATAAATGGGGCAGTACAACCAAGTGTTACAAAAACACCTTCATTTCACAAACCAGGCACGGCAACCAATCAAAATACCTATTGAAACAAGCAGTAACAGCCTATCAAATGCCGTTATTTTATCTACATTTCCCAAAACTTTTAAGAAAAAGCTGAAGTTTTCCTACGCATTTTGAGTGCCTCAAACGATGTGAGCTGGGATCACAAGGGTACCGTTACTATAAAGGGTGGAATTTTACCGGCGTCTAACATAGTCGATTTAGTTCACGACACTCTGAGGCCTCGAAAAACTATTAATCCACCCGGACGCCTACAGTTTGCTGATTACATCAAAGACCTTAACGTTGCTAATGTGCTGCTAGCTAAACCTAAGCAGCAAAAAGTGCCAGCCCCGACTGGTACTACAGGAAAAACCGATATGGAAACTGATAACTGCGAGTCCGATTTAGAATATAAATTAAAAACATCAACTACTCATCCAAGTCCACATCAAAAAGGTGCAGTCTGAAAAACGTCGATTAGGAAGCACTTCCAAAAAAGGGCCGTTAGAAAAACACCTCTAAGGCAGAGGTCCTCAACATCAAATACGAATGGAATTCTAGATTGAGAGCGTCTTAAACTTTAAAATGCCACAATGAAATTTGTTCTACGATCCCATGTCAACGAATTCTGATTTTATTACTTGCAGCCTTTTTAATTTGAAATGTTGTAGTACACCTCAAGCTACAGTTTGTAAATTGCTAGCGGATTTTTAGAAAATAAGACATTCAGCTGTACATTTATTTTTATATTATTAAGTATTATACGAAATAAGAACAATATATTTGTTTATTACAAAGTGTTTTTGTTTTTTATTTCTACTCTGCTTTTGTTTTCACGAATCTGCAATAATTACAAAATCTAAAGCTAAAATATTAGTATTTGAAGTTATTTTACAGATACAAAGTGTAAAATTTCAAAAAATTAATCTACGATTTCATAATGGCGTGATATAATTTAAAAAATTGTGATTTCTTTTAATTTTGAGCGATGCATTTTATAAAAAGTGTAAAACATTTGCAAAATTATGCTTAGAAATAACTCTAAAACTGTTTTTACATCATTTTCGTTATTATAAATCGTTTTGTAAAACAAATTGTGATAATTTTTTAAGTGAGATGATGTGTAATTGCATATTGTTTATTAAATTTTAATCGTGTGTTGAATTAAAATGTCATTTTTTGTATAATTTATGAGACATGATGTCGATTTTTGTAAAAAAATTATGTGAGATGATGTGTAATTGCGTGATTTTTATTATTTTTTCATCGTGTGTTGAATTAAAATGTCATTTTTTGTATAATTTATGTGACATGTCGATTTTTGTAAAAGTTTATGTGAGATGATGTGTATTTGCGTGATTTTTATTAAATTTTCATCGTGTGTTGAATTAAAATGTCATTTTTGTATAATTTATGACATGTCGATTTTTGTAAAAAATTATGTGAGATGATGTGTAATTGCGTTATTTTTGTTCAATTTTGTGTTAATTTTCGTAATAAAAATGAACAATGAGCCTACGTAACTGAAATTTTATTTATCGAAATGCTTGTCGCCTAAGATTTTTCAATAAAATTCCGTGTTTTTATTTAATTTTATGTTAATTTGGGGGTCAACATACATTTTTGAGCGACGCAATTTATAAAAAGTGTATAACATTATCAAAATTATGCTTAGAAATTACTCTAAAACTGTTTTTACATCATTTTCGTTATTATAAATCGTTTTGTAAAACGACTTGTGATAATTTTTTAAGTGAAATGATGTGGGATGGCGTATTTTTTTATCGCTTATTGAATAAACATATCGTTTTTGTATAATTTCAAGTGACATGATGGCAGTTTTTCAACATTTTAAGTGAAATGATGGTGTCAGAACATTTTTTCAACGAAATTGCGTATTTTTATTCAAAATTATGTTAATTTGCGGTCAACATACATATATTTCCATCAAAAGTACAAGAATTTTTGAATTTTGTTTATCGAAATGATGGAGGCAGAAGATTTTTTCAATGAGAGTTGAATAAAAATACTGTTTTTGTAGAATTTTATGTGACGCGATGTGGAAATTGTAACATTATATCGAAAACCCAACAACAATTTTTAAAATTTAGTCATTCTCAAACATTTCGTCAGTATGGACACTGCATTCGTAGACCTGCAAGCGTTCCGTGGTGAGAAGAAACAGTTTATTCCGAAAGAAGTCACTGTTATTTCAGCAGATGGTAATCAGTTAACAATTTTTGTTTTAAAACCCCCTGCAAATTATGTCACTCTGCCCTATTTCGTAAAAAAAAGACAAAGTATTTGGAGCATACACATCACGGCCTAGCGTGGAGTTCTGGTTAAATAAATTTTGCTGAATTTGAAACTGAGCTAGCAAGAGTGAAGAATATAATGAAACAATTTCAGACGCTTTACTTATAAAATAAAAGCCAGACATGCCAATCTCGTGACAACTATGGGTTCAAATCCGACTTGGGGCCGACGCAAAAAGCTTTTTTTAAATTAAATAAATGCGAGCAAGAGAGAACAGCTGCAACGAGTGAGACGGAAGACTTCGGCGTGACGTAATCAAATCCAAAAATGGCCTCCGCGGATTTCGCGATTTAAAATAATTATTCACATGTGGCTAGGGTTCAAATCCGACTTGGAGCCGACGCAAAAAGCTTTTTTTAAATTAAATAAATGCGAGCGAGAGAGAACAGCTGCGACGAGTGAGACGGAAGACTTCGGCGTGACGTAATCAAATCCAAAAAGGCCGCCGCGAATTTCGCGATTTAAAATAATTATTCACCTGTGGTGTCAATTAAAACGTGCATATGCGCTAAGTCACCTAGTTTTGTTTTAATTTTATTAAATATTGCTGGGCTGAATCTTGTTTATGTGTACGTTCTCCGTGACGAATTGCAGCTCAGAACCGGAGGGAAAACTTTCACCCGCGGCTTGTAATACTGCGGCCCTGTTTAGCTTTCTAAAAATGCTACATGCATCGCAAAATGTAATAATTTAAATTAATATAAAGTTTATTTGCCCCGTACATGATAGGCGTTTTACAGCAACGGTCAAAAATAAAACATTTGAGTAATTCAGCTCGTTTATAAATTCTATTATAAAAAGCCTAATTGTAGTTTCATAAAATAATCGAACGTTAAAATTCTATTTGCTCGTTCGTAATTGACTGCATTTTTCATTTGATTAACCAACCACATAGACCAACAAGCCATCGAGAAAAAAGTTTGTTTGATTTTTTATAGAGAATCCAACAGTTGCAGGAAATAAATAATTAATTCTAGCAAAACCACTTATGGAATCAGTTTTTTTTAAATCTTATGAACCTTTTAATACCCTACACAATGCAGTTCCATTGTTATAAACTATAATTTTTAAGAAATATTTAATTTAAAATATGGAATCGTTACGTCAGAACACTGAAATGGCGTTCTGTTCAAACCCTTTAAATCTCGTAGCGCTCCGTGGCGTAGCGGCATAGGTCGATGTAAGCCCGATGTGGATGCGAACGTAGCGGGTTCAAATCCGAGTCCGCCAGAGATCTTTTTAAATTAAACATCTATCCTGTGAATGCAAGAGAGATAACCAACGCCCCATGAGTACCGGAGAGAGACAGATTTATCAATTTGAAATTCAAAACGGTCGCTAAATTAACATTAAAACGGCATCCGAGAGAAGTGAGCGCGCAGAAAACCAAGATGGCAGACACCCGGGAAGTTTAAATTAAAAAAATTGAACTTAGAAAAAATCTGAAAAATTTCAAATTCAAATATTCGAGCAAAAATTGAAAATGGCCGCCGCGTAATTCCAGAAGCAAATTAAAAATGGCCGCCGCGTGATTTAATCAGTAGCACATATGAAAATTAATTAGAACAAACCGCGAAATGAATTGGGTCAAACCGCGGAATTAATTAGATCAAATCGCGGATTTAATTCGTGGATTTAATTAGGTCAATTAATGTAATCGTTTGATTGACAAGTTGCTCTAGTTTAGGTGCCCGACTACTACTTATGTACTCTTTGAAACTGGCCCGTAATCCCAACAGAACAGTGTACAGCGTGTCGGCCCATCTTTCTGTTTGCTGACACATTAGGGCAATTTTGAGCGTTCTGTGCCAACGCTCCAATAAGCCGTTACACTTCGGATTGTATGCGGTTGTACGTGTGCGCTTGGTTCTTAGTAGATTTGTCAGCGCCTTAATAAGCCCCGACTCGAATTGCCTGCCTTGGTCGGTTTTGATTGTTCGGGGTGGGCCGAAACGGGATATCCAGCCATTATAAAGCTCTGTAGCGACGGATTCGCTTGTGATATCTGTGCGCGCAACTGCTTCGGGCCATCTTGTGTAGCGGTCTACCATGGTAAGGCAATACCTGAAGCTTCGGGATGGTGGCAGCGGTCCTACCAAATCCAAGTGAATGTGTTCAAATATGTTGTTCTGCAATGGAAATGTTCCTATTTGACATTTCGTGTGTCGTTGAACCTGACACGCTGACACGCAATGCACGTGCGAACCCAGGTAGTCACATCTTTGTTAATAGATGGCCACACATACCTGCTACTAATTAAACGTAAGGTTGCACGTTTTCCCGGATGTGCTAGCCCATGGAGTGCATTATAAATCCGTTGACGTAGTGGCTTTGGCACGTAGGGACGTAATCGGCCTGTTGATGTATCGCAGTGCACTGGAAGGTTGCTGTCTGCAGATATAAGTTGCTGTAATTGGAACAACGACCTGTTTTGTAATAGCTCTTGTAATTCGTCGTCTTTTTCTTGCTCAAGGGCTAGTTCTTCCGTGTCTACTGCAGTGTTCAGGTTAATGGTTTCTAGGCGGGATAGAGCGTCGGCTACGGTGTTGTCACTACCGGCAACGTAAACAATTTCAGTCGTAAACTGTCGAGCTGCCGTTGTTGTCGCGGCGAGGCTTTGTCAGTCTTTTGCCGGAACGCGTATGTAAGCGGCTTATGGTCTGTTTGCACACACTTCTGCCTTCAATCATGTACCGAAAATGTTTAATGGCAGCATAAATTGCTAATAGTTCGCGATCGTATGCACTATATTTACACTGTGCACTGCTTAGCTTCTGGGAAAAAAATGATAGTGGTTTCCACTCATTCTCTTGGAATTGTTCCAGAACGGAACCAACAGTATAATCCAATGCATCTAGCGTGATGGAGAGCGGGTCGTTGTCCGACGGATGCGCGAGTAAGGCCGCGTTCGCGAGATCGCTCTTGCATGCTTCAAATACTACCTCTGCTTCCGGCGTCCATGCGATTAGCCTCTTGTCGTTGCGTTTGCCATCTTTACAGTAGCTGTTAATTGATGACGCCTAAAAAACGACGGAGTTCGACAATTGTTTGCGGCTTCTTCATCGACCTGACGGCTTCAACTTTGGCAGGTAGCGGGGTGGATCCAGCTTCCGAAATTAGGTAGCATAGATATTCTAGCTGTGTAGCACCTAGGATGCACTTCGAAGGATTTACTGCAACACCGTAGTCGTCGACTCGCTGAAAAACTTGCCGTAGGTGGTCCATGTGTTCCTGCTCATTGCTTGACGCTATCAGGATGTCGTCTATGTAGCAGTAGCAGAAGCTTGATCCTTGCAAGACGCTGTCCATAAACCGTTGAAAAGATTGCGCAGAATTACAGAGACCAAAAGTCATATATGGGAACTCAAAGAGTCCAAAGGGTGTAATGACAGCTGTCTTGGGGATATCCTCTTCGGCGACCGAGATCTGATGATATGCCCGTACTAGCTGTAACTTCGAGAAAAATTTCTTATCATATAATTTATAAGAAAAATTCAGGATGTGGGCGATCGGGTAGCGGTCCGGGACAGTAATTGCATTCAGACGTTGATAATCTCCGCAGGGTCGCCATTCTCCAAATTTTTTGGAAACAAGATGAAGTGGACTAGCCCATGGGCTGCTAGATGGCCTACAAATACCTTGCTCCATCATATAATCGAATTCCGCTTTCGCTGCCTTCTGTTTATCTGGGGGTAAGCGGCGAACTCTTTCGGCTATAGGTGATCCCGTTGTGTTGATGTGGTGCACTATTGAGTGTTTTTGAACAGGTGTGAGCACTGTACTACGAGTAATGTTGGTAATGTCGAGCGACGTCGGCTTCTAGAAACTTCCACCGGAATGACCTGCGTAACCCCAAATTGAAGCACAGTGGACGTTCCCCAAAGATGTCGATTGCAGATCCATTTGCGGCAAATAATTTGTACGGCGTTGGCTTTTTTTGTCGGTTCTTTTTGCTCGGAGGAATTACAGATACATCGGCGCCGGTGTCGATCAGAAAGCGGGTGCCAGTTTCTTTGTTGCTTATGAACAGGCGGCTTTGGGATGGACCGTCGCTGACCCCAGAACCGGATTAAGGGGGGGGGGGGGCTGCAGCCCCGGGCCACCGAATTTCGGGGGCCTCGGAAAGATTCGAAGGTTATAATCTAGTGCGGTTTCTAATCATTTAGATCCCTTTGTACCCGTTGCATAAATGGGAATGGGGCCTCTAAAAGAATTTAGCCCAGGGCCTCACATATCCTTAATCCAGCTCTGGCTGACCGCCTCCACTAACGACGGCTGGTTTCGTTTCCAGTCTGCGATGGCATTTGGCATATTCACTCGATAGCTACAGGGCTGCTTGCATTTTCTGGCATTTACGCCGAACCTGCAGTGATAAAAACATTCGCCATTTGCGCTGGGTCCTCTCGAACGCGATCGGGATCGCATACGCCAAGGTCGTCGACCTCGTGAAAGTTGTTCGACCTTTTCGGTGAGTTCAGCGATCTGCTGCTGTAGTGATGCGACGGAACTGCCAGATAGTACGTCACCAGATTGCGGTTGCGCCATGGGTGTAAAACTGACAGCGGCTATACTGGCGCTGCTAATTTCTGTTATTTTATCTGCCATTTCTGTTAATTTTTCTAGTTTTTCGTCCTTACTGACAGACAAGACGATCTGCACTTGGGAAGGCATTCGCTGCAGCCATAACGTGCGCAAGACGCTTTCGTAGATTTGGGATGTGGTGGCACTTTTCATTTCCCGTAAAAGCTGCGACGGACGTCGGTCTCCTAATTCCATCTCTGTTAGTAATTTGCGCAACTGTTTCTCTTGCGAGTCTGTGAACTAGTGATGGGCATAATCGGATGATTTCAATAATCGGAATGTTCCATTTCGGAATGTTTATAAAATCGGAATATCATCCGATTATTTTACATTCCGTAAATGCAAGCAAGAGAAAACGAGCGAAACAACAACAAGCGGAAGGAAGATGAAATGCGTGCAAATTTGCGATGAGAGCACTCGCCGTCACGCCGTAAGCCTTTATCTGCGTTGGCATCTATTGTTTGGGTTTGTAGGACCGCCAGTAAAACAATTTATGAGTTTGAGTCGCACAGTGGCATATAAGAAGAAATAAAATATTTTTTCAAATTATTACAGTAGTTACCTTAATAGACTTTCGGAGAATGGTAGTGATATTTTAAAGTTTAATGGCACATAAAGTACATAATTGATAGTATAAAACAATACATGAATTTGAAGTCTGTAAGTTGTACTATCTAATAATTAATCTATGAAATACCACTGCCATTAGTGCCATTCACCAGAATATAGCAGTCAAGCGAGTCAACACAACATTCTGTATTCCGTTCAGTTCAAATTGGCATTTCGTTTTCTCATTTTGTGTTCCGAATAGTAAAATAATCGAATTCCGAAAGTTCCGAATTTTATTCACCGAACAGTAAAATAATCGAATTCCGAAAAGTTCCGATATAATCGGAACCTTCCGATTTTTTTAACAATCGGAAACTTTCCGATTATTCATTCCGGATAGGCCCATCACTACTGTGAACCTTGCGATTAGCTGCTTTTTGAGGGTCTCGTACCTATTTTGCTCAGGCGGGTGCTGAATTATGTCTGCAGCTTGTAGCATGGCCTAATCCAACGTGGCGACGACAGTGTAATACTTGGTATTATCCGATTTGATTTTAAATTGAAAAAACTGTGCATCTACCTGCGCAAACCATAACGCTGGATTGTTTAGCCAAAATGGCGGCAACTTCACGTAGCGGACCTCGTTGATGTCTCCGCCGATATCGTGGTCATCCGCGCTGTGGGACGGTCGACATCTTGCAACTGGAGCACTTAACGATTTACTTGAATGTTTATTTATCAAATTTTGTTTGGAACTTCCAATCCGCACAACACGTGATTAAGTCCATTGTTCTTTGCCCTCGTTTCGCGTTTAAAATCGTCGGGGGTCATCAATTTTAGTAGATACCTAGCATTTACTTTATATAAAAACCAGGCACCTGAAGTAACTAATTTATTTACAAAATTTTACATTTAACGTGTTGCAAAAGTTACAAGAGTATTTTCGTTAAGGCACGCGTGACGCCCGGTAGCTTCGCCCGTTGGTGGTCGACTCCCACGCTCGACCCCTTGGCGGTAAGGGTAGCCGATCTGTTTTCTCTCACGTCGTTTGGGGGCTAACGTCCGGTGCGTCCTGGGGGCCAAGTATGAAAATGCTTTGGTCGCCACAAATACGTAAATATACCAGGTGCCTAATCTAGCGACTGTTGTTTTATTTTATAAAAGTAAAAACATGGTAAAAATAACCAAAAGAAAACGAATAATAAAGAGAAAGAGACAATAATTTTATAATACAATTTTTTCTAGAAACGATATTTTGTACGATAATGTACGATACTTTTTGAAGGTGGATAAGATGATTCTCATTTTGTGACCTGGCAACCCTGTCACCCATGCAGAATGCGAGGGCAGAACAAAGCTGCTTTGTCAAGCGGGCTTACTGAGAATTTGTATAAACAAACTGCACTTTTTGCACAGGCCAAGGTTAGATAATATTACCAAGCTAAAGATTTGGCTTAAATGAATCGGAAATAACTTTCGTATGGAAATAAATATTGAGCAAATCACTGAATTACAAATTTACCTTGCGTGAATCGTGAGACTACTAGAAGTCTTTCAGTTTGTAAAGTACACCGCGTCATAGATGCGCAGAACGCTAGAAACGTCCGGACGAGTCCATTACGTTCAACAAGGTGATTTCCGCTGTTGTATTCAGTTCATTGCCGTTCGTCGTGTCATTTTGTTTACATGTTTCCATGACTATTAACCCGTTAATAATATCAAAAAGGGGTTTGGGCGAGCACCTTACAGTCTGGTAGCTACATGACGCATTGGGGTTAGTCATTTATTGTCCGTAGCGCCATATTCGAACTTTCTCAGGTCACACGCGTATTCAAGAGCCTTTGGCCTGCACCCTCTGCCAGATTCCCAGCTGTTGTCTAAAATGCTGCCACGACCAAATGGCGAAGTTCCATGCACAGCTTTGACAAAAATTCACAGCAAAACGGGTAAATTTAGTAATAATTCCTCGCGCGGAATGGAGCGGATGACGCACGGCGAGTCCTCCCGCCGCGGAAAGCGTTTAGCGGAGGGCGGCCTCGCGAGCTTCTAGTAGAGCTTGTACTTCTTATGACATGCTAATTTATTTAGCATTTGAAACCAAAAATAAATCAGCATGAAAAGTTTTCCTTTAAAATGGGAATTTTAATGTGCCTCCCTAAAAATACCTATTGCTACGCCACTGATACCGTCTATTGGCGCATAACTGTAGCCACGCCTATGTACTTCTTGCTTTGAAGCCACTCTAGGATTTGAGCTAAAGTAATTGCTTTGGGAAAAATTGTTCTAACAATGCTTGTGAAACTGCAGCAACCTATTCACAATACTAACTGCGAAATTGATGACGATGACATAATGAATGTTAATTTAAATTCTAATATATCTGAAGCAGATGAAACGATAGAATGTAACGATGGCGCAATATCAAATATGGAAGTGGACCAACACAAGGAGTTACAAGAAATTGATAATTTAAAAAATAGCAATAAAACTGGTTCAAATTTGGTTACCGGTGAGAGAGTTTTTGAAGGCCAGGAAGGAAAGTTAGAGACATGCGCTGTTGTGTATTTCGCTGGATATGAAGTGCATAAAACTATTAAACGTTTTAATTGTGAATTGTGTTGCTTAGAAATGTGTAGTGACCATATATATAATACACATATATTGCTGGTAGGGCCTGGAAACTTCTGAAAACATTACGGCGCCGACATAGTCTCACTTATAGTATAACGCGTCTCGTGCGCATGCGTGAGAATTCGAACTCCGCCTTTAGAAGCGAATTTTAAACTTGACCACTTCCCCATTGGGCGGGACCACTTCCCCATTGGGCGGACGACGCCGCCGCGCTTGCGCACAGCTCACCGTATACATGAAGGAGTTGGTTGTGTGTCTCACTTCATCGACCAGTTTCCCACTCATAGCCGCTAGCAATATAGTAAGTATTAGATATATGGTAGTGACAATGTGTTAAAAGATAATAATCAGTATTTAATCACAGAAAGGGATTATAGTATTGGTGATTGTGTTTCATATTTAAAAACCCCATCACCTACTGTAATAAAAGTCGCTACTGGTTTATTGGAAATATTTTAACTCCATTTTAAAGCAAACAAATCCTCCTTAAGCTTTAAAAAAATTTTGCTGAGGGCAGGAGCGGACAAAGTAAAAATGCTTACACCAAGGTGGCTGAATACAGAAAATCAGTGTTATCAACACAAATTATTTTTTATGGAACATTTAATTATGACTAAAATATTCAAAACGCATAAGTGGATATCAAACGATTTAAGAAGCGCAAATAAATGCGAAATGCAAAATAGAAAATTGCAAAATGTAAACAACGCATAAATTATGGTTTCCGCATTACCAAACTAGTTTCTTTTGTTTCCTGAGTAACATGCTTAAGTTAGTTTACAGTTAGAAACAAATAAGCATGCGAGTCAATAAAGTCCTGCCCATATTGTATTTGCAGGGCGTCTCAAAAAACCACGCTATCCATTTTGAGATTTGGTACACTAAACGGAACAAAAAACATCAATAAAATATTTTTGGGTTCTTCGTTTAGCCGTTACCCTCAAATTTTTTAAAATTAATATCTCAAAAACCGCTTAAAGTATTACTTTGAAGCTTTCCACACAACTTAAGTAGGAGATACATTTCTAAAGTAAATAAAATATTTGGAAATAAATTCTATCCTGTTTAAAAATGGTGGTCATTTAAAGTCTTTGATGTAAAATCTCAAGAAACTTTCAAAGGCTCAAAATGGTGAGACACCTTGTATATACGAATATTTCACTGTTTCAGTACATACGTTAGTTTTTAACTTTTTATCCCAATCTTTATAGGGATTGCGTACTCATAATATTATAAAAAACGCAATTTTTATGATGTTTGTAGATGTGTATTAATTATATTTCTAATGTAAATTATTTGTAATTGAGCGTAAACATAAATGTTTATATAATAAATAATGTGTATATGTAACATATGTATTTTGTCATTCTGGAAAATTTTAAACACCTATTGTAAGGAAGGAATGGCGTATTACATCTAATTGCACATTGTAATAGCATTGTTTCTGGTTTAATTTTCTGTGTCCCAAATGTATATCTTTTAGTTTGTTTTTGACGTTTTATTTAGTAATAGAATCAAACTTATATTGTAATTGACAGAGGTAATAGGGGCCAACTAGTTGGTTGCCATCAAGGTAAGCGCTCGTGCTGAGTCTAAAATTTACTACCCTCTAAAAATGAAAAGGTTTTAATAGACATTTTTTTACAGTACAACGTGGAATATTCATGTTATTCAAAATAAAGCTGTGTCGTTGACCACAAAATAGTTTTAGTTTTAAGACAGGTTTATAGATGCGCAATGCCCTTAGAAGTAAGAACTGGGCCTACACGTGAGTCGTGTATAATAGCAAAGTAGAAATAACGATAACAATGTTAAAGTATGACGAATTGCGAATTCTGGTATTCAAAGAGAAAGCTAATCTGTTAATCGCTTAGGGCAATGTTCAAGACCCGTTTCAGGTAAAATTGTCTATTTCCATATTTGTTTTTATGCAACCCAATTTGCAGCATACGCTAACTTATACAGACGCTGAGCGTCTGTATAATTAGATAGTCTTTGGTACTAGGAACAGTTATAGTGTTTTGTTGGAACGCTCATTTTAATCTACGCGTGCTCAGAACAGTTCTGAACAAATTCAGTGTTTTTTGTAACAAACTTAATAACAAAGAGCATTGCTCTTTGATAATAGTAAGTCGCTTCTTAAAATTATTAGTAATGGGGTCCTATACGGTTATTTTTTACCACCTAAATTCTAATGTAAATCAAAAGTAATAAGTACAAGCATTCGTAATGCGTAATATGTTTAAAGATCCGGACTATGTGCAGCAATTTGTCCATCACAGAATCTTATATTACTGGAATTTTCTAAACATTAGCTATCCCACACTGATGTAAGTTTCTTTGTGAACAGTACGTTTATTTACTTTATAGTTCCGATACAGAAAATTGCTCAATATATACAGATTGTCTGGTGGTCTAGGTACACACTCTAACTAGATGCAGGGACCGTTTGTTTGTCTTAAAATTTTACACCGCCTCTGTATCTAGTTACCGTGTGTAACTATTACTTGCAGACAATCTGTCAGGGCATTTTTTAAGATATAATTGTGTGTCCAAATGGACACCCAATGATTAAATTTGGACACCCAGTAAGTCTTGAATTGGACAAGGTAAAAATAAAAAATACACACTAAATTGCACAAAACATTAATTTATAATGTAAAAAATAAACAACATTTACATTCAGAACATTGAACAAAGAACAAATAAAATATTAAACATAATATTAAGTTATATCAGTTTAAAAAAGATAAACATCACTATTATTAAATGCCTCCAGTTGTTCTGGACGCTGGGCGTAAGTTCCATATCTGGACCTCTAAATCTACGATCTTTTTTTTCAAGAATTCGGCCACATCCTGACGAGGATCGTAATGAGCAGTGCCAATTCTATTCAGTGAAATAAACAATTTGTAGTTCATAGATTCTTTCATTAGCGAACTTCTGTTTTAATTTTATTTGATTGTAATGCGATATGACCGCTTCTGTGGTCATAGAATGTGGCGATGTGATTAATATTGCACAAAATAGTTTTTGGACAATACCTGTGGTTTTTGCAACAATAGTTTTTAGTGGAATAGTGGACACTATATTTACAGCCAACATCTCTGGTGTCTAATTTTGGTAATTCACTAATAGTATATAGGCTAGTTATCACAAACTCTATCACCAAAATTACTTACATTGTCCTCTCCAAAGAGTGTTTTTAATAGTTCTCGGCCAGCATTGATCAACTCTGTTGGGAAAGACGCGTCCAACAGCGATCTTATAGTAGAGATGGTGGAGTCGCCCTCCACATTTAGTCGCACATTTAAAAAATTAATAAAAGCAGTGACGATGTCTTCTCTTCCTGCCTACCATAATCGTCGATTTGTGGTGACATACTTTTTGGAGTTCGTTTAATGCTAGTAGCTCACAAAAAATTTTTTTACAGGTTGGACACCTAGTAGCAATTCCTTCAAAATGCCCTGCAATCTGTATACCTAATAATATTACGTATTCATTTATTACAGTAAAACAAAGACAGATTAATCTAATACACAACTTAACTAAATCTAAAGGTATTTTCGCATTTTAAGTTAAAATTACTTTAGGTTATTTAAAATCCAATAAGTATATCTAGATACTCTAGTATACAAACTGGGGGCATCCATTCTACTACACGCCAATCCTCTGTAAACAATTCCTTCCTGGTACCATTGTTGTTCATCCTCTTCGCTTTTCTTACCGAAAGTGGTCATCAAAGGTCCTCCTGAGTCACCTCTACACGCATCTTTACCTCCTGCACCGCCAGCGCAAGATTGGTTTGGATTAACGTGGGTGTAATTAGTATGTACTCTCTCACATTCCGCGTTTGACACCACGGGAACTGCCACTTTTAGTTTTATGTCCGACTCCGGTCCTGAAAATAAATATTTTAGTTATGCAAGAATACGATTTTATTTCTCAATAGTTTACCATTTTCTGTAATGCCCCACCCCGCAACAATCATTTTAGTTCCAGTTGGAGGTGGTAGTACATCGCTGGGTGGTATGCAAATTGGTCGGATATACTCTAAAATAACAAAACCTGTACCATATGAATCATCGCTCAGCCACATTTATTTTACCAGAATATTTTATTTTTATCTCTAACTTCAGCAAAGCTATGTCATCGTTACCACTTCGTTTACTGTAATATGGATGAAGTATCCTATGATCCTAGGAATATATAAATCAGCTTAAATGTGCGCTCTGTACGATAGCATTTAAAACTTACAAATTGAAACCTTTAATGGAAAGGCATTGAGCAGCAGTTAGAACGTATTGCGTAGTAATTAAGGTACCACTGCAGCGAAAACCACATTCATGACCATCTTCGGTTTTGTATTTTAAAGCGGCCATCCATGGAAACTCATTAAAAGCGGTTACATCCTTGCCTAAAATTCTGTCACGGACCTCAAACTGAGTAGCTTGGAGACCACATAAGGTATCAGGTAAGTTGACATTTTCTTTTGGTTCAGGAGATGTTGACAGCCTTATCGGTTCCTCTGTCTGAAGGGCAGGTGGTGGAGCGGTAGTTAAATGACCTTCAGATCCACAGCAAACCAAAGGGGCTCCATCATCAATCCCGCATTGTGAGTTCTTAGCAAATTTGAAGGCATTATTATCTAGATTCGATATGGCTATCGAAATTACTCTGCAAGATCGTATAGGCATGCAAGTGGCAATTTCTCCATTCGGTGTGACACATCGAGACCCCGATTCTAAAATTTCATGAAATCAGTTGTGTCTGCATAAAAACATTCTTTGTTCTACCTGCACCCAACACTGAGGTGAACAACACAAGCACTACACAAACCACTACGAGCATGTCAGTCTCACACGTTCGCACTGGTTAAGAAAATATGTTTACTATTTGACTATTTGCGACAAGGCTCTACGTATACCGTTTCGTAAATAATTCCTGACCCGCCCCGCATGCGCACGTAGAAGTCTTTGCTGTTGACGAGTGACGCAGAACCGGATGCTATGATACAAGTAAACAAGATTATACTAAATAGTGGTTCCAATTTCGTCCAGTCGGCGCATGACGTCATTCGGTTAGGAAGATTTGAAATTTATCATGGCGGAATATGGTTTCTTCCCGACTTTTATAACAATTCAGTCAGTAATAGTCTGAGTTTTGACTGGTATATCAACCATTAATTACAGTAGAAGTCCGTTAGGATAGCCTTTACTGCCGAGCCAGAGAATTTGTGAGACGAGCTGGCAGAGCGAGTCGAATAATACTGGTGAGGCAGTAAAGGCCTTAACGGACGTGTATTGTACAATAGTTTTTGTAATATATATATAGAATTCGGTCATATCTATATTTTTCTAATTTATTTTCATCAAAACGCTAGGTTTGTGTAATGACGTTTTAGAATGATTGAGAGTGCGTAGAACGTTGCAACTGTTGTTTATAAATGTCATTTATTTCCAATTTCGTGTATGGCTATAAGCAGTTTTAAGTTGTAACCAGCTCGTAACTTATGACATCTGTAGAAAATGATGAAGATATTCCTAAAGACGTTCAGATTGTGAATGAGCAAGTTGTTTATTGTTTTAGCGTATGTTCAGGAGTTATAGCAGTCTTTTGCGCCTTCTTCTATGTGGAGTTGAAGGCTAGCTTGCTGCTGGATTTGTGTGACAAACGTCACTTTGAAGTTCGGCATACAATTTAGCAGGCCGTGGTCTTTACGGACACTTTTTTCGGCCGGGCCGTAAAGAGGTTGCTTACGCAGTAATAAACAGTCCTTAAAGAAATATTTAACAAGTAGGTATTACAAATAGCTATTTTTGTATTAAGGGCGTGAAGGAGGCGATTTTGGCCCGCGGCGGAATTATAAGCCAGAGTCCCGAAGGGCCGAAGGGTTATAAAACGCCAAAGGGCCAAAATCGCCGTTCACGCCCGAAATGCAAACAAGATTTTTTGTAAAATCCACCATAAAGATTTGAAAAATAAATAGCACGATTCGTTCTCAAAAAATCAAATTGTTGTTGGTTGCCAATGTGATGCTGGTTTTTTAGGCCTTAGGGCGCAAAAGGCATTATTTACGCCCGCAAATTATTTTTAGGCCTTAGGGCGCAAAAGGCACTATTTACGCCCTCAAATTAATGCATAAATGACCTTATTTTAATACGATTTTACAAAAAAGATATTTACAGCCGTATTCATAGTCGTTCGCCAGCGGTTCGCCGGCGAGTCGCCGGAGTTTCGTTATGAATAGTATGTTGGCGGCACTGTACGTCTATGTCAAATTCGAGATTATCAGGTTAGGTTTTCCGTCAGTTTTGACAGAAATTGACACAAAATCTAACCTGCTAACCTCGAATTTGACATAGACGTACAGTGCCGCCAACATACTATTCATAACGAAACTCCGGAAATTTTCGTTGCTAGGATTGTTTGTTTCATGTCTCATGTGACATTTCACGCAAATTCTTGAATTTGCCGATTTCAAGTCCGAAACTGTGTTTGAAATGGCAAATAACATGAAAGAAAGCATACCAGGAGATGTTTTGAAAGAAGCTGCGATTGCAGTATCCAATTTATTGCCAGAAAAATCTAAATTAGTTTACGAAAAAGAGTACAAAACATTTTGTGACTGGAAGACAATAAAAACTGTGAAAACTGTTAACGAGGAAATACTTCTAGCATATTTCTTAGAAAAATCGCAGAAAGTAAAGGTGTCCACCTTATGGTCTCATACCTCGATGCTCAGAGCAACGCTATCCATAAATGAAAATATTGATATTTCAAAGTACGTAAACCTAACTATTCAAAATGTTATTTAATTATTTTAGAGTTCTTTAGGTTTTCAAGGCTCATCGCTTTTATAAAAAGACAATCTTTAGGTTACACACCAAAAAAATCGAAAACTTGAAAAAACTGATTTTTACAAATTTTTATCCGAGGCCCCTAATGAAATGTAGTTATGTATGAAGGTAAGAATTTTTATAATCATATTTGAAATACGTTTCCTAATTTTCATTCTTTCTAGGTAGGTAGTATTAATTATGGGTATAGCTGGCGGATGTAGAATTGACGAACTGCATAAAATTCGAGTTGATGATATTGATGAGAAAGAATCTGGTCTAATAATTTCGCTTCCGGACACTAAAACAAATAAAAGCCACAAATTTACAATTATCAGTGAAAACTGTCAAGTTGATTTGATGGAAATGTACAAGAAGTACAAAAACATTATCGCACTCGGCTTGCGCCTCGTGCGCTAAACAATTTTTTCGTGGATATAATTGGTCTTTATTCACTTATACCATAAATAGCTATTATCCAACACCTTCTAATAAACATGACTTTTTTACGTCAATTTGAAACGTCAAAAGTTATTGTTTATCTACTCTTGTTACTAACCAGTGGAATAAAAGCATTTTTTTCCACTAGTGGAAAAAGGGCCAAAGAACAATTCATATGTATGAAACCCTATTGTAACAATAGTGAAATTTTAACATTTAAATTTCTTGAGCTCAACGTACGCATTTTCGTTCATTGCAAATTTAGTTTGTTGCATATGTGAAAATCCATTTTTTATTTTTTTCGTACAAAGATGTAAAACTAACATAATTTAACGTTTCAGTCACAGAACAATAATCTGACAGATAAAAGCTAAGTTTCAAACCGGCTGGCGTGGTTCTGAACTTCAATCCCCGGATATGCCGAGTCACAACTTTGTAATGCTATTTGTCGCAAATGAACAGGCCGCGGAGAGCCGGCAGGCACGCTAATCGAGAAGGCCGTGATCTAACCATACCTAGCCTAGCAACCATAAACTTCACAACTGCCTACTATAAAAATTCACTTACCTAATTTTAAATAATCTAATACGTTTGAAAATGTTTTATAACGAGGTGTTGGATAAAATTTTGTATGCGACACGTGAATAAAGACTTTTTATCCATTCGGGGAAATTATCTCACTCGGCTATCCCCTCGTGAGTTAACTTTTCTCCTTATGGATAAAATTGAACTTTATTCACTAGTCTCATAAATATATATTATCTTACAGTAGCGCCTATTACCATACATTATACAACTGTTTTCAGTGACTAAAATGAAGTTTTATTCACAAGTGAGTTCTCATTATTTATACTACTGCATTGTTGGTAGCACTGTCAAGCTTGGAAGCACGTATATCAAAGAATTGATGAACACGAGAGAATTGTAAACCACCAAAAAAGTTGTGAATCGTACTTTTTATTTTTGAAATGTAAAACTGTGAATACCCTTTTATTCAGCGAACACCTGAAGCAGCACAATAATCAAGTAACAAGTAATCGTAAAATATTAGAGATTGTTATTAATGTAATTAAGTTAATTGGCAAAATAGGTCTTTCGTATCGTGGGAATTTAAATGAAACAGCCTATTTGTTAGAAGATGAAAAATATGGATATAAAGATGTTGAATTTCAATCCGCATGCTACTCCCAATCAGATAAAACAGGAATTAATTAGTTTTACAAATAATTGTGGCAAATTAAAGTTATCCCTGGAAGAATCGTATCAAATTAATTACGATTTTGTTAACTGTAATGAAGAAGATGATGACATATCCACTCAAGAAGATTGCATATCCGCTCTAGAGGCTACTACAACTTGTAAAAGCTGCCAAAATGCTTCCATTTGCTGTTAGCTCATCCAAAATCTAACATGTTCTAAGGCGCTTACTCTGTGCTTTCTTTAGTTTATCAATATCTTATATTTACAACCATATATGTAATGTTAACATTACTGACCTCATTTGAGTGCGGGAAGTCGTACATTTCCGCCCGCTACTTCCCGCACTCACTTCCCGCACTCGAGTGCGGGAAGTACATTACATATATGGTTGTAAATAAAATAGTATACAAACCTCGATAGGAAGTTTCCTTAGTCTCGAGATAATAGCTGATATCGACGCTTCGCGTCTCAATCAGCTAACTAATCTCTCGACAGTATTGAAACACTTCCCATCTCGGGCTGTAATATACTATTAACACTCCCCATATCTCAAATGTCTTGTGAAAGGTCATTTTCCATTCTAAAATGTATTAAGACTCGACTGAAAAACCGGTTATCCAACGAGAAGGTAGAGTCGTTTATGATTATGAACTTCAAAAAATCCATTTTAACAAGCATTGACAATGAAGATGTGTTTAACTCCTTAGCAAATACAAGCACGTTGCTAAAAAAAGGCCGTTATTTATTAATTTAATATTTAACCAAGAATGCGCGAAGTCAATTAATTGTTTGGGCGAGTTTATGCAATTTTTGAGTGCTTAATTCATAATTATTCGTTCCTAATAATAACTCTAATAACGATAACAATAACCATGTTACTGTTGATACTATACTAGGCAAATTATAAATAAACAATTATAAAGTTTTATTAAGTTAACCTCATTATAAAAGCCATGAAAGAGAAAAAGTATGTTTTGTGTTTGTTTAAGATATTTAATAATATTATGTAATTGAGTATTTTGTTTTAATAAATATTAATATTATTAAGATTTAAAATACTTTTAGCATACCACGTATAGCATACTACTTCCTTTTACAATAAAGGAAGTATTGGATACACCCCAAAAATTCGAAGTTGAGTTTTTAACAGATCTTCACGTTTTAGAGTCCCCTGAACCCAAAATAGCTATTTAAGTAACAAGGAATGTAAGGCCCTATTAACATTTGAGGTAGGCAAGTACGAGCCAAGACGAAGTCGCGGCTTGTTGCCTGCCGAAAATGTTAATAGGCGATACATTCCGAGTTATTTTATTATATTTTTCCCGCTGCTTATCGAAATTTTCCTAGATTTTTGAAAAAATCGTTTGGTTTGTCACCTGTCACCAGGATTAGTTTTCGTGAGTCGTGTTACCTGTGAGTGTCACATGTCACATAAACACTTGCAATTTATAAAGAAAACGTCTAAATCTGCATCTTGCTTTGCTAATTTTATTATCCTAGGAACTTAATAATGATATTAAGTTCCGTTGTCAAGAAAAAGCAGCAAACAAATATAATCACCGACTTACACGTTTTGTTACTAAGGCTGTATCACTGACTTACATGATCAGCAGCGGGAAAAACATGTTTTTGTTCATTGGTGTCTGTCAGTCTGTCTGTCTGTCTGTCTGTCTGTGTGTCTGTGAACAGAATATCTCAAAAACGAAAAGAGGTTTGGCGTTGAAACTTCATATATAAGTTTTGTGTACTATCTAGATGCGACAGCAAGCTTTTGGAGAAAATCGCATAACCGAAAGTATGATGTTTACTCTAGTGATTTTTCAGTGTTTTTCGATTTTTTCAAAAACGGCTCTAACGATTTTTTTCAAACTTTACATTTTTATTACATTGTTAATGTGTATTGATGGGTGATTTTCCAGTTGAATACCTCTAAAATGAGTTTCTTTTGGTTTTTTTTCTATTTTTTTATTAACTTTTATTTTAAATAGAACACCCGGTATATTATTACAGTTTTGAATTCGGCTTAAAATTTTAGAAAAAAATTGTCTCTTGAACTAACGCTCTATTTTGTACCGTTTTTTGTAGAATTTATAATATTTTACAATTTTTGGATATGCTTAAAAATTAAAAATCAATTTTTTGGCTAATTATAAGATCACTGTAAAAGGAAATTGTGTGCGTGTATCACATTAGATTTTTTTTACTCGTTACCCATTTCATCTTTGTCCAATTATATACAAATAAACATAAGTTTTTAAAATGTTCTGTGTATTTAATTATTTCAAAACTATTAGCTTTTCTGGCTGATATAAAAATATATTTTGCCCATATATACCTTGGTCCGGTCTGGGGCCATTTCCCGGGCCGGTGAACCCCAGCCCATCCGTCCCTGCATGCGCTACAAGTTCCTTTTACTTGTTCCCGCACAAGACATGTATGCTATTTTTTGCACAACTGCTAAAAGTAAATCATATTTTAATATGAAATTATTTCGATATTCTTCGTAAAAGAAATAGTTTGACATTTATTATGTCGGTAAAGTAGGTATCTAGCTAAGCAGTTGTCAGTTCTAACAAAACTTTTAAATTGATTGATTTATTTGCGTTCGTTGCAATAGATACAATCATTTTACGTTTACTACAAAATAAAAAGTTACTTTACCAGTGGCAAAATTCGTCGACGTACCTCGGTGCTATTTAATACCAGCTAGAAATGCAGGGTGTAGCGACATCGATGCTCTACGAACATCGGCGATGCATAGCAAAAATTTGTGTCAGATAGCACTGTATTAAATTGTCAGATTTTAATTTAATATTTTTTTGAGGTAATTTTAAATATTTTGAAGTAAAAATGGCAGTAAATTACATTTTCTTTATATATCTTTAATATTATAGTAATTATTTTATTATGGAATTATCAATTAGCCTGAGAAAAAACGATGCGTAAATCACGCACGTGTGTGTCAAAGTAGTAGAATGACCGTAAAGAAGGCGTTTCCGTGATTCAATAGAGTGCGCGAAAACGTGGTTTGTACGCAAGGAGTGCAAAATAGTAATTTATTATACAAGACGATAAAGTTTAATTTTATCCACGAGTGAATCGTTTAACGTCGAGACGAAGTCGAGGCGTTAATGATTCAAGAGTGGATAGAAATAACTTTATCGTCGTGTATAATACAATATTTTTTTCTATAGCAAGAACTTTAACAATTTCAAAAGAAAATATGGACAGTCAATAGCATTTCAAAATGTCAGTAGCTAGATTGGATTGCTACGATAATACGAATCTGTCATATTTAATTTAAACAAAAGTTAGAAAATTAAATTACTTTATCTATCCTTGATGATAAAGTGCTACTTTATCTACCCTTGCTGTTAAAGTAACACTTCACCTTTTGTTTTGAGTTGATAAAAGCACACTTTAACATGTGCTATAGAAAAAAATCTTATACGATACACGACCGGTAGCATTTTTATGGCGTTGCCAAACATACTGGTCTCGCCCTACGGGCTCGACCTGTAAAGTATTGGCGCGGCCATAAAAATGTTGCTACCGGTCTAATAACGTAAATAGCTATTTTCCACGCTCGCGGAAATCCACAGCGCGCGTATGAAAAGTAACGTCGGCAACACCGCAATTTAATAATAATCGCGCGTGCATAGCGAGCTTGTGCTACTGTCGAATGTTTGAATTTAAACCAAACGTCAAATTTGAAGTTATTTTCCAGGGCCGTAACTAGGTATAGGCAGAGTAGGCCCCCGCCTACAGACGCAAGCGACCAGCGGCGCCAAAATGGCAGTGGGAAAAATTATTTCTTTCATACTAATGAAACAAAAACAAATCACTGAGTGGGCAATTTTACGGACAAATTAATTTGTAATATTAAGGGCCGGTTGCAGAAAGCAATGTTAGGTAAGTCTGGTGTTAGCTAACGCGACGTCAAAGTGAACAAAACGAATCAAATCTCAAATGCTTATGGTAACTAATACATTAGTAAACAAAATTTGATGCGATTTTGTTCACTTTGACTCGGCGTTAGCTAACACCAGACTTAACATTGCTTTCTGCAACCGGCCCTAAGGATTTTATCCTAAATAATGTAAATTATGATCATGGGAATTGCTGCCAATCTGGTCGACACATTACATTCCATGCTAACGATCATTTTCTAAATTATAACAAATTACGAAGTTTCTAAGGTCAATTATATGTCAAGACAGAGTGTCTTACGCAGGCTTAATATCAACAGAGAGACCTCTTACAAACTATCTCATTTGAACTACTTATATACGTATTTCAAAATTTGCAACAAAAAAAGAAAAACTTATAGCTACAATAAATACCAATAAATTAAACTTTTAAAGTGAGGTGACAGGTACGAGAAGTACCTAGTATTATTATTATTTACGTTTTGTGTTCATATGATACTAAGCATAATCATGTGAACTTATTATTTAGAATTGCGTTTTATGTTTTTTATTCGAATTCCCATTATTTTGTTTGTGTTTTTAATAACACTGAAATAGTAAAAGAAAACGCTTAGTAATGCGCATTACATGAATTCACAAAGAAAACGAAAAATTGCTTTCGGTGGGATACGAACCCGTGTTCCTAGAGGGAATATGATTTGTAGACAGACGCGTTATGCGCGGACAAGGAATGCGAACACTACATGCCATGTTAAACCGGTAAAAGTACCAAGGTTTTATTCAACGGTTTACTATTTTCGGGTTTTTGTAAACAAACTTTTCATTACTTTTAATAGGGATATTATCGCAAAAAACAGTTATTTATTATGCCTATTGGTTGTGTTTTTAAAACTACGAGCAGAAGTATATTTCATTTAATAATAAAGAAGGTTTATTACTGGCTTGCTGCGCCCAAACGCTACGTTTAACCACACCCTTACAAATCGATTTTCCGTCTTTGCCGCCCGATGCTAGTTCGAGTGGTATTCGTGGCAGGAAGATCTGCGTGCACCTCACACTAACGCACGAAATTTTAAATTCGGTGGGCGCAGCAGGCTACAGATAGTTTATATATAAGGAAATGATATATGTTCTATCGTATGCATAATATAATATGTATTCCCGTTATTAGAATTATTGTTTTCTGTTTTTGTCGTTTTATCTAATTTTATTTATCTATTATTTTGCGTTAGACGCGTTTTTGTGTCATGTTAAAATTCAAATGCTGATGCTTTTAAAATGTATCAAAGTGGCGGACGCGACTCACCACAATGCGGCGGTGGGGTGCAAACAATGCCTCTTCCTTGGCCCATTGACGGTGGCAGGCAGTTAAATGTAAAAAGAAGAAAAAACTACTAACGTGCATAATGATAACAATAATTGTGCTGACCGGTGGTGACCATCCCCTGGCACCTTCAACTTCAACTATTGTTGCAACTCGTATAGAATTAGTAAGTATCTGGTGCCTACTGATTTTACACATTACAGCACTTACTTTAAATCGGTAAATCCGATCGGCTGCTAGGCGGGGCAACATGTCTTCGCGGCATCCCTCGCCGGAACAACATGTCTTCACTCTCCTTAATTACCAGGTAATCATCCATCACGAGCAAGAACCTCTGGCATCTATCGTTTCCTGTTGTTTCCAAAAAAAGCTACCAACATGATGAAACCAACTAATACGTGCATTCTACAGTAGCTATCATCTGACGCATTAACTAAGAATACGCATAGCACAGCATTGTTGCAACTCATCCTATTATAATTAATTATTGCTAAGAGCAATCGCATACGCCAACAACTCCGAAAAATATGACGCTTAGACAAACATCCATCACGCCAGTGCAAGAACTTCAAACATTCTGCCCCGATTGGAATTCTATCCCTGACCAGCACACATTCTTCAACGCCATACATTAGTTGCACTTCCACTTTGGTTCTATTTACCAAGATTGTATTATACTTTAGGGTTAAACATTTTCCAGACATGGTAAGCGTAGTAACCAAAACTTAAAAATAATGCACTTTCACAAACTACCAAATATTTTAAACTTAGCATATATTATTTTACCAGTTAGTTGGATTTCGTTTTAAATACCTACCTATTTGTTTTCAATATATATAATATAAACTGAAATAAATGCAGACGTTATACACTAAAATTAGTATTTTGTCACAGCTATCGTTAGTGTACTGAGGGGCGGAAAAATGTTGGCTTGCTTATAGTAACATTTTGCTTAGTTACGGCCCTGTTATTTTCAATTGTATTTAGATTCTGTCTATGTTATTGCAGTTTATCTCAATAAAGGTAAGATTATTATTAAATTTTGTTAAAACTGTTTATTCCAAAGAACCAAATAATTATTTTAAAAAAAGGGTAAGTATAATTTAAGCATTTGTAGAAAAGTCTTTTATTTTAAGATGGCTTCAAAAAGGAAAAGAAGTGAAAATTGGACGAAGGACGAAAAGAATTTGTTGGTAGATACAATGAGAGATCATTACAAAATTTTTGAAAACAAAACTGTCGATTCGAGTATGATAAAAAAAAACAAATTGCGTGGAACGGCTTTCGACATTCTATAAACCTTTCGGAATTCATTTTCAGTGTATTTATAAAAAGGATTGCTTCTATGTAAATAAATTTTTCTCCTCCTTTCTCTGCGACGCAAAACCATTTCTATCCTTTCAACATCGTCAATTCTTTCCTGTACCTCGTGAAAATTGTCCAAATCCATGTTTTTAGTTTAATGTTGTTTCAACACGTTTAACCCATGAAATAAGTAAGGTACCTATAAACCGTTCAATAGTTATTTGCCAAGTAGGTAGACATGGAATTTTGTTTTTATGTTTAATAAAACTAAAACTCCCTAGAAACTCTTTCTGACACTTTGTCAGAAGCAGCTGTTATGTACAGGAGGCTCACGAAAGTGTCTAATTTGACATTTTGAGGTTAAACATGCAATGTTGCCAGTCCTTTCATACTTTGTTTGCCACTAGGCATAATATGTATGGACATCGCCGTCATGGATATCTATCTGTCAAACAAATTGTAGTACTAAAGTAAATATGCCAAAAGTCATTAAAGGTGACACAAAACTACAAATTACAAAGGCTTACAGGCATTATAAAGCTGACAGGCCCGACCTCAGTGAAACTGAAATCTTTGCTCGGCTTAGTGACTTTTGGGATGCAAGTATTTATGCATAAAACTTAATTGTTGCTTTAATTTTCGGCTTCGACCTAAAAATGATACATACTATTTGCAACATACGCACTGAAGAAGTAGTTAACAATGCGAGACAAATTGTGCAAGAACAACCACACGTATCTGTTCGCCATTTAGGACAGCAATTAAATGTTTCATATTCAACATTTCATAGGATATTAAGAAGCAATTTGCATTATTTTTCTTACCGGTTGCAAGTGTATCAGGAACTGCTGCCAAACGATCCTCCGGTTAGATTGGAATTTTGTAACTGGTTTATCAATAATTTAGGAAATAACGACAATGCGTTTGAGAAAACTTTGTTTACTGATGAGGCATACTTCTATTTATCTGGCTATATTAATTCACAAAGTATGAGGATGTGGAGCGCTGAGAATCCCAATTTTTATGTTGAAGAACCGCTTCACCCACAAAAAATCGGGGTTTGGGCTGCAATTAGTAAAAGAAGAGTTATAGGTCCTATATTTTTTTAAGGTAATTGAGTGCAGTAAAACGATTAAATTTTATTTTAATAGTTCAAATTTTAGGTTTTCTAAATGCACAACCATATCATACTGAAATTTTGTCGCCGTTTTTTGAAGAGTTACGTGACAATGAATTACAAACGGGTTACGTACTTTCAATAAGATGGGGCATAAATTTACTTAAAGAGTTTTACAAAAACAGAGTTATTAGTCAAAACATGTCTACAGTGTGGCCCCCGAGGTCTTGTAACTTAACTCCCTGTGATTTTCCTCTGTGGCCATATTTTAAAAAAATCCATTCTTCAACTTCCACTGGACAATATTCAGCAGCTTTAACAAAGAAGTACCTAATGGAAAAAATAAAGAAATCAATAATAATGGCGTAATATTAAGATTTGAGAATAGAACGAGTTAAGGAGTTTACTTTCTTAGGAACATTAATCTCTGAAAACTTAAATTACACACAAGGAATTAAATCAAGGTTAATAAAAGCATCGAGATGTCCGGGCGCGTTAAATAGTATAATGTCCTTAAGACAAATGTCGCAAAATGCAAAACTACGACTTATAAGACTGTAATTCGACCCACAGCTACGTACGCATGTGAAACAAACATGGACGATGAATGTGGCAGACCAAGATACGATAAGTAGGTGGGAGAGAAAAATGCGGAGAAAAATATTTGGAGGGACTCGGACGGATGATGGTTGGAGAAGACTTACAAACGAAGAGGTACAAAAGAAGTATGGAGAGCCAAATATAGTAGACTTCATTAAAGCTCGAAGGTTAAGATGGTTTGGGCATATATGGAGAATGCCAGATGGAAGAGCTACTAAGATAGTATTGGAAGGCAGAGCTCAAGAAACTAGAAGAAGAAGCGACCAACGAATAGGTGGAAGGAGGCAGTAATGGAAGACATATCAAGGAAAGGAATAGAAGACTGAAGAAATAAAATCATCAATAAGGGACAATGGAGACACATTGTTATGCAATGGGCCTAAAGTGGCTTGTAAAAGCTTTATTTATACTGAAAAAATACATAAATTGTAATATTTAAATATTTTTGTATACAATTTATAATTACAATAAAAAAAACGACTTTCATTATACCATTATGCCTACTCAACAAAGTATGAAACGTATTCAGAATCAGCAATTTGTCTTTCATGAAATTTATCTTAACCAATACTAAAAGTGGCACAAAATCCAAAACCAAATCTGGCAACCACGTTTTGTACATTAACATAAAATTATCATTTTATATAAAATGAGCATAACCTAACTTTTGTTAATGACTGAAAGCATATTTACAGGGTGAAATTCATCACCCTAACATGGCCTCCTATCTGGCAAATAACTATTGAACGGTTTATACTAAGGTTTATCTGACTATTGCATACATCTATCAAACGATGTCATTTAACCAATGATCGAACTCGCTTTTTTAACTTTCAACCAATCAAAAACGACTTGCGTCGATAAGGTGTTACATAACAACTTATCGGTAAGTTGTTATATAACTACTTATCGGTAATACTGCGTCTAACTTGAAATTTAGCTATTTAATAAAGAAACATGAATTTCATAAATTTTATTCAAACAAGTAAGTTACAACATTGTTATCCATTATCTGGTATAATAATTATTAAATGTACAGTTGTAATAATGATGCAACACAGATTGTGCATTTTTATTAACCACTAGGTCCGCAGAGTTGTTCGTATTGACCTTGGTGTTGACGTTGATCTCGCAATTATTTTCTGATGTGGTGGAATCTTTGTTTTCCTCAACACTAGTAGATGTAGAAGTAAAGATAGACGGCTGATACCTCACTTTTTCCACAATACTGCGATGATGATTTTCATCCAGTTGTAAATATGGTTTGATGGAACTGGCACTGGTATGTCCCGTCAGTTTTATGAGCTGCTGTTCAGGAACATTAGCTTTCGCTAGATGCGAAACTGCTGACGACCGGAGAGAATGATTGCAAATTTTGGCCTGACGTATCAATACCAATCTTTTCAGCAGCTTGGTTTGTCCACTTCGACAGCTCACGGGTGTACTCTTGTACCATATGCCATTTTCTTTTTGCCAGTGAGGATTTGGAGTTAGGAAGAAGCGATCTGTTTTGATATGGGCAGCGCGTTTACTCACCAATTTTTTGAACAATCTGAAATGTACTTTTGTTAGAAATGGAAAATTAAAACTTGAGTTTTCATATTTACCTGATACTGGACATAATGAGGGATTTTCTTTATTGGGGACGAGCCACTTGGTTTCAGCCAGACGTTTGGAACCCCTCTGTGCAGTCTTTTCAAATATGGGATTGTAGGCATCTTTCCTGTTTTCACTCCCATATTATCAACTACCTCGTTGAAATATTGCAATAGACATCGAGACGCTTCTCTTCCTCTCCAGGCTAATTCCAGGCCAGCCACATAATAAAACTTGCGCTGTAGGCCAGCAGGCATATCTTCAGGCCACAAATTTTTAATTTTGAAACATTCATCCTCTGTCATAGCAGCGGCACTTACTTTCAGTTTTTCAGGAATTTCTTGTAATTTTCTTCGTTTTGCATTGCGAGCATCTCTAGCAGATTTAAAAGCGATATCTGTGAATGGATCGAATTTCAAATTATACTTAGTGAAGTACATCTCTTGAACGCTTTTTGCCGTGGTATTCCAAAATAAGTTGACCACGGTTTCTTTGTAGCCAGATCCATCTGCTTTCCTCATATTGTAGGCCCAATCTGTTAGAATTTTAGATAACTCTTCCATGGTTCTGGGTCCATCGACTTCAAAGTCCCTTGTGGCACAAAATTTCAGGAACTGATTCCAAATGTATTTTTTTGATTTCTTCGTATTTCCTGGGCGACTGTTTTCCACATTGTTCAATATACTAGTCACAGATTCACCTCCAAATCGGGAAAAAGCCACGTTTTTTTTCATTTTCGTACAGAATACAACTCACAAAGCAACCACTAATAGAGCGATTTCTCAAACAGTAAGCTTGAATAAAAGTTTCAGCGCCCTACAACGGGTGGGCCAGAAACTATTCAAGCAAGGCGGCAAAATTTAAATACGCCATTACTACGATATTTGGATTAATCAAGGATATACCGTCAACACCAATACAAATTTTGCATATACATAATTTGCCTTCATCAGAATCTCGATTTTAAAGTTTTGAACCGCATAAATCGGAATATGCAAAATCTTTATAGGTTCTGAAGTTTACAATAATTATGGAAAATTCAAACAAAATATTTGCGAATAACAAATATATTTAAGTAATTCAAATAGCAATATTGTTTAATAGGTATTGTCAATCTTACAATAGTCGTGCTCAATTGCAACAATTTGCTTTGGTTAAAAATGATTTTCACGCATTTTAAATGATTTGTCGGTGTCAGTTTGACGTATGAGTTTACTATTTACGCACTTTTCAAAAGGCGGACAGTACAGTGCCTTTATATAGACAGTGGCGACAATGGGGTGTCCTATTTTTGATTGGCTCCCTAGATCACGTGGTTTTAGCCGCCATGTTTATGCTAAATCGCCTGTGATTTGTGTTATACTTTTGGCAGTACTGAAGTGTATTGTCAGTCTATATCAAATTCGAGGTTAGTAGGTTAGGTTTTCCGTCAGTTTTGACACAAACTGACGCAAATATTAACCTGCAAATCTCGAATGTTTTCAGTACTGCCAAACATAAAACACGTATCACAGTCGACTCTGATCACGGATTTAAATGAACACCCGTTCGAAATTTGCATAAATATGGCGGCGGGGGTGTGGCTTAGTTGTATTGTCGCCACTGTCTATATAAAGGCACTGTAGCGGACAGTATAGCCCCTCTATTTACAAATAGTAGCGACATCGTGGGGCAAACCTGATGCAAACATGAAAATACAAAAAGTTACTAAACGATAAATTTCAGTGTAAACAGTGAAAAAATAACATATCTGAATACCTGAAATCCTTTTCTGCCACTATTTTTACACTTATCGACACAACACCCTGGCATTTCCACGTCCTCGACTTCGAATTAGCCCCCGAAGAGAAAAATGAATAAAAACACGACAACTGTCAATGTCACATTTAAATTAATTATGCAACTTCCTAGGCGATTTTTCAATATGCTAGGGACTTAAGGGATACCAACGTGATTTTGCCCCAGCGGCAACATCAAAGGGTGTCGCTACTATTTGTAAATAAAGGGGCTATAGCGGACAGTATAGCCCCTCTATTACAAATAGTAGCGACAACATGGGGCAAACCTGATGCAAACATGAAAATACAAAATGTTACTAAACGGTAAATTTCAGTGTAAACAGTGAAAAAATAACAGATCTGAATACCTGAAATCCTTTTCTGCCACTATTTTTACACTTATCGACACAACACCCTAGCATTTCCACGTCCTCGACTTTAAATTGGCCCCCGAAGAGAAAAATGAATAAAAACACGACAACTGTCAATGTCACATTTTAATTTAATTAGGCAACTTCCTAGGCGATTTTTAAATATGCTAGGGACTTAAGGGATACCAACGTGATTTTGCCCCAGCGGCAACATCAATCGTTGTCGCTACTATTTGTAAATAGAGGGGCTATAGCGGACAGGTGACACCAGCGCCTCCTGACGGATGGGCCAATCTCTAAAAATGATTTGATTTGACAGATGCATTCAGAAAACGCTTCTATTAGTAGGTTTTTCTATGCCGTTGGGAAACTTGTGTCTCCTACACTAAATCGGCACAATTTGAAGCAACACACCAATCACATACCGACCCATAATTAATTATAGTTTGGTTCACAACCTTGTCGAGTGGCGACACTAGCGCCCTCCGACGGGTGGGCCAGTCTCTAACAATTATTTGACAGGTGCATTTAAGAAACTCCTCTATTAGTGGTTGCTTTGTGATACAACTTTTTGCCGTTTTCTGACAAATAAACAATTTTTATTTGCGTTGCCAACGGTTGTCAATGCATAACATTTCAAAGCAACTAGATAAATACGCTTTTAATTTTCTGATTTTTGGAATGGGATTTATGCAATAGTCACGCAAAATGTATTTCGTGCATAGCTCCTTGCTTTGGTAATACTGGCCAAAGATGCACTCCAGCGTGTTGCTTAAGAAAATTTGCACTCCTGCTTCGCAGTCGTGCAAATTTTCGTCGCAACACGCTGTCGTGCATCTGTCTGACCAGTATTACCGGCAAGTCGCTATGCACTTATACATTACTGTTGAAAATTCAGGCTTGTCAGCACTAGGTACTAAATATAAAAAATAATTCCAAATATGTACCTATACCGTAAAATTACATTCACTAACCCTCCAAAATTATAATAATGCAATTACAGCAGAATATAATTAAAAGTACAGTGGAAGCACACTCGCTAAACGCAATTCGAATGGCGTGGAACTTTTTGACATAAGTTGCTGCTTGCACAGACATTACATGCATCTATAAGTATGATAATTTTACACGCACCGCATAGCGCACGCACCGCATAGCGCACGCGCGTTTAAAATTTCTATAAGTAAGACTGTACCTACATGTTTAGTTACAGTGTAGGTATGACTTTATGATTAGGTAGGTACTTAATTAAATTTTTGTTTAGGTATATACCTACCTATTTGTCTTTTTTACAAGTAGGTAACTCGTAGGTTTTTAATTATTTTGTATAATAAAGGTAATTTTTGAATATTTTTATAAGTAGGTTAGGTACCTACCTACTTAGTTTTGTTATCGCTAAGACACGTTCTTTTGCCGAAACTAAAAGAAAAAAAGGTATTCGGTTATAAAAAGCGTGGGGAAATTACGTCACCAAATATTCTGGGCATCCGAAGGTTAAGAAGTAAGATTGGCCAATCTTCCTATTTTGCTATTTGCGATAGGTAAGTAAGTATAAGTGGTTAGGTAGGTCTCCGGAACCTATCTAGCCCATTCTTTATTTTTTAAATCTAATTCAATATAACGTTCAAAAATGAAAATTAGAGTCTTTAGCTAATAAGACACATGGGAGGAAGAAATTATACTGCTTAATTATCAGGGACGTGATCCATCATGCTGATAGTGGAGGTGCCGTAATTAGAAGCAATAAAACGCAGTAGTCTTCTCCACGTACATTTATTAAAAAGGCGACATGTTTCGAAGCCAAACTGGCTTCATCCTCAGGCCAAAATGATCATCTACAGAGGCATATGGTTAACAATAGTGTACAATGTAAAGAGAATAACTTACTGGTTAAAAACAGGTGAAACCACGTGTTCAAATTTATAGGTTAAGTTGAGGTTAATCGCTGAAGGCGAGGTAGTAATAAAAAATTCACAAAGAACACCACATTGGAGACGTAGTTTACTGGTTATTGAATTAATTTTCAATTAAACACGTGGTTTCACTTGTTATTAACCAGTAAGTTATTCTCTTTACATTGTACACTATTGTTAACCATATGCCTCTGTAGATGATCATTTTGGCCTGAAGATGAAGCCAGTTTGGCTTCGAAACATGTCGCCTTTTTAATAAATGTACGTGGAGAAGACTACTGCGTTTTATTGCTTCTGCTTAATTATTGTGTTCGATTTTATTGTTACGGTTCTAATTTTAACTTTTGAACTTTACAATCATGCCACATTCTAATGGATTTCGCTCTCTTATATTTCAACGTAGACATAGGCAGGGCTGTAGCCAGTATGACAACATAGGGGAGTTTTTATGATAAGTTCTTACATATATTGCAAACCAATCCAATTTGATTATTTTTAATCACGTGAGTCAGTTTGACAAATCAGACCACACTTGAAGTGAAAACGACCCTAGGGTGATTTTCAATCACTATGGAAACTACCTAATTAAATTTCAGTAGTATCCTATCACAAGTTGGTGGCACTGTAAATCTAAGTCAAATTCGAGCTAAGCAGGTATTCCGTCAGTCTGTGACAAAACTGACGCAAAAGCTAACCTGATAACCTCAAATTTGACATAGACTTACAGTGTCACCAACATAATATTATTATAATAAAGTGTCAAATTAATTTGTCAGAAAATGGCTAATTTGTTTAAGAACTTATCTTTCCGAATTCACCGCGGCCAGTGATAAATCCTTATAATTTTGACAAATAATATCCCTCAAGTGCGTTGCCTTTAAGAAATAACCCTCGGCTTCGCCTCGGGTTATTTCTAGGCAAGCACTTTCGGGTTGTTATTTGTCAAAATTATTGCGGGTGATTATCACTACCCTTGGTAAATTATAGCTGACAATACTAAATTTCTAAAATTTCATAACTGAAACGTCTTCCATCTAACATTTCGTGTTCATGAGCAGTTTTCGTACTCAAAAAATCGAAATAAAATATTTAATACAGTTGAACTTTTCTACTTCTCGAACTGTTAAATTGAACTAATAGTCTATCCATATCAATGTTTTAGTGCGCTCTTTTTCAAAAGCTAGTGAATTAAATTTGCCATCCGCTGATGATGCATTGACGTTCATTGTTCTCTGTTTATGCGGGTCAACACTAAAAATGTAGATTCACATAAAGCAGTGCTGCAACCAAATGTACGTGCAGTTGACATCAACTGATAAGTATCAGGGCAAGCAATTCTTTGCTGATAAGCTTCTGCAAATACGCCTACACTGCATGTGCTACTCTCTTTCTTTCTGTACATTAAAAAGTTTTTTACGACCGCAATTGCTTCCGGACATGGTATAGTTAGTTATAAACTAGAGTTTCTAAAAATTGCATATTTTGAAGATCCAGATTTTTATCTTCTACACAAGAAATAGCTGTTAACCAATCCTCGTTAGTAGGAAATCTTTTATTAATCCCGTTTAAAATGGGATCTATTGTTTGATAAAAATAGTTTTAATGTGCAGATCAGGATTTTGATCGACTTCATATGACCTTTCACCAATACTCCTTCAACAACGTATTTCCTTTCTTACGCCAGCGTGGTGGCGGTTGATTTTCTTCTACTAGACTAAAATACGTTTTGTCGACTTCTTGGATTATGTTATTAAATAATTTTTCGTTTCTTAAGGCTTTTATAGTTTGTGTAACACTGTTTAGTAGTACCAATTAAGCTGTTAAACTTGTTTCTCGAGCTTGGAACACCTTATCAGCTGGTTTTAAATTTTTCTAATATTTTTTTCATGAAAACTATTGAAAATTGAGTAGAAAATATTTGCTCAGCCGTTGGAGTGGAGATGTGACGTCAGACTACAATCCCGCGTGTTTTTGTTAATTAATTTTAGAAAAAATAAAAATAAAAAGTTAGAGTAAATTAGCGACTAATGTGCTATAGTCGGGGAGGCAGTGAACTTTTTTTGGTACTTATTTTCCCAGTCACTATTTTGGGTTATTTTGGTTTAGTTAATGATGCTTTTTGAAGATTTGCAAGTCTGGCTATTGATTTCCGATGGAATCAATAGGTTAGGTTAGTGACCTAGGGGTACTTATTTTCCCAGTCATTAAACTCGTTGTACTAACTGTCGTTAGCATGAAAGTCAGTAAAAAATTAGTCTGGCTGATCTGCACCTATGGAAAGTAAGTCTGGCATGGCATTAAAAAAGAAAAAATAAGTACCCCAATTGGACTTATTTTCCTAGTCCTGAAAATTTATAAGGTGAAAATATGTATTTCAAAATAATTTTAAAAAATAGTCTGGCTGATTTGCTCCTATGGAAAGTAAGTGTGGCGTGACATTAAAAAAGCAAAAATAAGTACCTTAATTGGACTTATTTTCCCAGTCCTAAAAATTTATAAGGTGAAAATATGTATTTCAAAATAATTTTAAAAAGTAGTCTGGCTGATCTGCGGCTATGGAAAGTAAATCTGGCATGTCATCAAAAAAGAAAAAATAAGTATGTACCCTAATTGGACTTATTTTCCCAGTCCTGAAAATTTATCAGGTGATAATATGCATTACGACATAATAAATAAAAATAGTCTGGTTATCATTGTCGATCACGAAAGTCCTGCCAGACTCATATAAAGGAGCTTAACTTGATAATGTATAAGTGACCGCACCGGTGCATTTGGCGCCTGGGCTCAGACAGGGAAGACAGTTTCCTATGTACTAACAATTTGGCAGAGTATACGATCACAATATTAAATATAAAAAAAGTCTGGTAACCCTTCGGAATCACCGAAGCTCCACCAGGCCAGTGAAAGTTGTTAATTTTGTAAATTACTTACCTTATTACAATATTGAATATATACGTTATTTATATCAGCGAAGAGATAGAACGACATAAATGTTTCACGACAGTGCAAAAATGTAACAAAAACCGTGTAAATAATACTTACATTTAATTTAAAAACGTTTCTATTATTTATTACTGTGCATATGCCGTACTTACCTTTATTTTATGATTGTACTTGTTTCAATTACTTGTTGAAGTGAAAAAATTGTGTCCATTTTTTTACACTTCAGAGCCAGCGGTTATTAAGGCCTGTCAAAATGAGGTATATGCCTTATTAGGCTACACTGTTTATTTTATTTCGTTTTATATTCTTGTCATTACGATAATGTTGCTATACAAAGACCACGGGCAAAAATTCGATGTTTTCACATTTTTAAAATAATTTACATTTGTATGCGATTACGACAATTGAGATATTTACGTTCTACACAGAGGTAATAGAAGACAAGTCAAAATTTTTATTTTTTCTTACTAACAAAGGCGGGTTTTTCCACGTGGTTTTCATACACCGGTCGCTTCTGCATCGCTTAGTCGCGCTTCTTTACATGAGTCTGGCAAGGGTTTGGTGATGCACAATGGCAGCCAGACTGTTATTATTTATTTTGTTATAATGAATATTATCACCTGACAAAATTTCAGAACTGAGAAAATAA